>JADRCD010187594.1:0-41079 GCA_019843815.1 Montemys delectorum
GGGGGGTTGTGACTGAAACAGGAGCCAGGGTCCCGGGAGTTATGGCCGAACAACTTCTGTCCCTTGCAGCAAGAAACTATCTCCCACTGGGGCTTTGGGGTTCTATACCTATTACTTGACTGGGCCCAGGTTGCCTGAACAGACCACGGCCCTACACATACATGGGCTGGTCTGTGGTTCCCTGGCACATATGTAGCAGAGGACTGCTTTGTCTGGCCTCAGTGGGAGACTATATGTCTAATCCTGTAGAGACTTGATACCCCAGGGAAGAGAGATGTTGGGAGGCTGACATGGAGGTGTGGGGGATCGATATCAGAGGCAAAGGGAAGGGGGAAGGAGGTGAAGAACTCTGGGAGGTGGGACTTGGAAGGGGGCAATATTTTGAATGTAAATAAATAAAATAATTTAATAAAATGAAAGAAAGAAGGAAAGAAAGGAAGGAAGGAATAAATTATACTATGCTCCCGATTCTTAAGCTGTTTATAAAACACTATAAACACTAGAAAGTGTTCTCTGCAGTCATTGTGTATAGCCATGGGCAAAGCTTGGCACTACGCAAAACAAAACACACAGAAGGAAACATGGCCACCTGAGGGTAGTAGGCTGCCCAGCAACCCAGCAGCACAAAAGAATGGAGCAGTTGAAGACTGTCTGTACTAGGTGATTACAACCTCAAAAGATCAACGTCATCAAACCAACCTTGCAACCAAGAGGGCAACACTGTGAAGACTTAATGTCAAGTGGGAAACTGAACATGGTAGCTCACATCTGTAACCCCAATGCTTGAAGGATTGAGAAGGGAGCATTATAAGTTAAAGGCTAGCCCTTGCTACAAACAGAGTTCAAACATGGATACAGGAGCCTTGTCTCAAAAATAAAAAACAAAAAAATAAAGGGGACCAACAAAATGGAATACTGCCTCAGCTTTCGCAGACTCACTAGATCTAAAAAGCATCATAACCAGACAGTAGTAAGCAGGCCACTGAAGCTTGAAACATCTAATTTAGATGGCACTTGTCCAGATCCAGGACTGAAGTACTTACAAGTGTCTAGGAAATAGCCAATGCCCTTGGCTACCCCAGCCCCTCTTGGCACACTTCCGGGATGTTCTCAAATCCAGTAATTAAAAGCCAGTACTAAGATCAGGGGCATGGAGCCAGCTTTATCTCCAGACTGATGTATAAAGTGTCAATACTTATGTTTCTGTAACAAGTTGACAAGGAGGTTATATGGCTCATACCCTTGCCTACATTTAGGTTAGCCTGATTTAAGAGATATCAGAAAATAAGTTTAAGGAGTGCTTAACATTAAAGAATTCATCTATGGAAAATGTAAGGCTAAATCATACATGAATTCAAAAAAAAAAAAGCCTGTACAGTAAAAGTAAATACTTTGTGAATCCAGAGCTTAGGGAAGCATTTAAATTGGGGTGATTATATAAAATGACAGACATCAGGGGGAAATAAATATAAATGTCGCTTCTCCTGTGTGATGCTTGGATGACATTTCTTATCATGTGATAGTAGAATTCACATAGGATTTCTGATTTGGTTTTGGGTTTTGTTTTTTTGTTTTTTGTTTTTTGCCAATAATTCAACACTTTTCTTTCATTTTTTCTGATCAGTGATAGCCAGGCAATCTATGGGATGGGGACATGAGGAGAGAGGACGTGGCCATGACTAGGCTTAGGTTATGGAGGTGACAGTGTTTTGGGAGCAACTTGTTACCAATTTATTCTCAATAAAATTTGGAAACAAGTATATGCAAATAATGACCTAGTTTGCTCATTTAAATGAATTCACTAAATTAAAATGAATTGTGACCAGTTCTTAGAAGCAGCTTACATTATGCCAGCATGTTGGATATTAATTCTACACAAAGCTGACTGTATATTTAGTTTAGAATAAAAGCAATAAAAGCAAACCCATGAAATACAAAATATGTCAGAATAAAACAAGATGGGAAAAGATTCAATTACACATACTTTGTAAATGCTAACTGTTTCTAAAATCCATTCGTAACAGTTTAGTATTTAAAAAAAAGAAACAGTTTAATGATGTCACTTGTCAAGGAACTGATAAAATGAGATATAGTAGAGAAAAAATAAATAAAATTTTCATTCCTTTTAGCCAACAAAAGCAAAACAAAATGCTTAATTGGGTGTCATAACTGGAATGTTTTACTATTTTACTGCCCAGTAAATAAAAGCTGTTTTCAAGTCAGATAATTAGGTGTCAAAGAATGCAATATCTGTTTGCATAACAGGAAGAAAAACACTAACAAAGGCATTACTACCCCAAAGATGTTCTCAGGCACAGGGAAATGAACTCTAGAAAGTTCTGTGAAGCGGTGCCACAGAAATAAGGGCAGCAATGTGTTCACGACTCCTTTTGTAAAAGTAATTATTTTTCCTTTGAAAGTCACAGCAGGTAACAAAACTCAGGAGAAAAAGGCTTAGTCATTTCCTACCAACCCTCAAGTGTGAATTCCTGTATGTGAAGTTCATCAGAGCCAATATTTCAGAGTAACCCACCCATCCCACGAATGATGCAAGGGATGATTATTAATCTGACCTATCCCCTGCTGTCATTCAGAGAAGAGCACCCTTCAATGGTATGTGCATTATATTAAACCTGTCATTCTGAAATCCTCATTTTATTTGCATAGTTGAACTTACATGGCACAAATGAACACAAAGTACTGTAGCCCGGATGTTTGTTTTTCTCCCTACTTTTCTCCTCCGATTGTTCCTGGGAGTAACCATGAGAGATGACCACTCAGTTTGTGGCCAATTGAAATTTTATTCCAGCCAGTTAGAACCACCACACCCAGTATTCAGGATCTAGCCATGACCTTGAGTGTCTAGAGTACTGGGTTTTGAAGGCAAACACCATGCCCTGGTATATAGTTCAATTGGCAGCTGATACTTGGGGTGGGTTTCACATTAACGAAAGATAAGCAGTTAGAGGTAAGGGATTCTCCACAAAGCTAGGACACCCTGACCTTGCATTTCTAGAATAAAGCTGGGTGATTTTCCTTGGAATTTCCTATCAAGGAGATGAAATTATTGTTAAACTTAAAATGGCCTCAGCAAAAATATAGAATAGATGAAGCTTGCATTGCTTTGGCCCGCCACACCATTGCAGCTCTAATGTGCACAGACGCTTTGCATCTAGGGTCTAATCCACAGGCAATGACTCTTTGTGCTTCTTTAGAAATACCTGACTGCCTACGTTCAGGCTATTCGTTATCTTAGTTAAAAGAGATAGTGGTCCCAGCTCTTGAATGAGACTTTTTTTTTTTTTTTTTTGTCTCAGAAGTTCTCCTTGGACTCTGGGCTGCATTAGTACCCACAAAGTCACTTACATAGATCTCAGAGCGTCCTCATCTATGTGGCTGGTGGATTAGAAATCCCTCACACTATAGCAAAAAAAAAAAAAAAATCATACTCCCATGGTGGTCAGTGAACACACTGACTACCATCCCAGAGCAAATCTGGGACGTGGGTGGTGGTATTTACTGTATATCACAGAAAATATATCTTTGTGGCAGTAATTTTTCCATCTTAGTTTTAATTCTTGGAAAAAATTTGTATTCAAATTAAAAATATTTATCTTTTTCTCTTTGGAAGACTCAACATAAAATACCTGCTAAACCTAATACCACAGTTAATATTTGTTTTCTATTAAAAAAATTTTCTGGAATTGAGAAAATGACTTTTAAAAATATAAATATTTGTGTTTCCCAGAAATGGCTCATGTAGTAAAGGTACTTGTTCAACAACCAGAGTTCAATTTCAGGAACTCACATATTGAAAAGAGACAAATATTTCTTTCAAGTTGTCTCCTGACCTTTTCACCTATGCCACAGCATGTGTACACACACATGTAAACACAGGCACATATATATACATGTACACACATGTGCACACACATATGCATGTACATACACATGTGAATTCTCATATACGCAAACAAACTCATGCACACATTTATGTATATATGCACATACACTCAAACACACATGCACACACATACTCATATACACATACATGCATTCCCCCAATTGGGTCTGAAGTAGTGTAGGGCACTGGGCTGTGAGAAGAATCCTGGTAAGCTTGAGCTAAGGCTAGAAGCCCCAGAGAACCTGAAGGGATGGTAGGAGCTTTGCTTGTTTCCAGCATCAGGACTCATGTAGCCGCAGCCCTCTGCAGTGCACCCCCGCAAAGAGAGGTTTGTGACCATCAGCCACTTAGAGCCAACACCCCAAGATGAGGCATCCCTAACCTCTCAGACCAAGCCACACCTACTGTCAGACCTCAATCCACCCCAAAACCACACACACTCTCTCTCTCTCTCTCTCTGTATATATCAGAATTACTCTGTTATCTGAGAGCTTCTGTCATAAGAACTGTAACACCACACCAGGGAAGAGAACTCTCTCCCCAAAGGGCACCAGAAGCTCCCTTGAACCCCCTTGTTGGCTAGTCAGCCTCCCACCGCTCAGCCCAGCAAGCTCAGTGCAGCACAGGGAGTGTGGCATCTTAGAGCAACAGCAGCTACAGCAGCAGCAGCTGGAGGAGGTGGTAGAGGCAATTCCCCCTCCCTGCTCTCGTCTTTTCTCCTTTGCTTGAACCCTCCCACCTGGCCTGGCCAGAGATCTCTGTGGAAAGCCTCCAGAAGACAACCAGGCCCACAGGATAGCAAAGATGAAATATAGAGTTTTTAATAAGTAATAATTCAGGAGTATTGGAGGGGAGGCATTAACAACTTGGAAGTTTAGGAGTGGCACAGCCATTGAGCTAGTTAGAGTATATTAAAAATAAGGCTATTTGTGTGTCTTTCCTTTGAGAATCCAGAGCATTTTGGTGGGTAGTGAGGAACACCTGCTGCTGCAGGCAGGGCAATTTGAATAGTGATATTGTAAGACTCTGACAAGCCTCAACTACTGGGGACCCTCTGAGTGAACCACTCAGGATCTATGCAAAAGCAAAAGGAGTTTATTATTCCATTGCGCTGGGGTTGTCCTGCACCCGAAGGAGAGGCAGTGACCTCAGGCAGCCTGTTCAGCCAGTTTTTAAACAGTTTTCAAGGGTAGAATAGAGCAACAGCCACTAGACACAGTGGCAGAACAGTGTGACTTTTAAACTGATTGGTCCTTAGGGAATGAGGTAGCAAGGGATTCCTTTATCTGCAGGTGGCCAATGGTCAGTTCACCCTGAGGAAAGTGTCTAAGTGCTCTGGGTTTTCCTCATCTGCCAGAGACTGACGGTCAGTCCCCTCTGTGGTCTGAGAGCTGTAATTAGCATCTCCTTCTAGAGTGGAGGGGGGCCTATGTGCTCCATGACCTCTCTCCTCCAGAAGGGGAGGTGTCTGGTGGAATTTTCCAAAGGTCCTGAGCTGACCTCTTCAATATTAATACAACACATATACACACACACACAAACCTTCATGCATGTATATACATATGTACATCACACGTGCATATACATATATGCACAGGTACACAACACTTAAAGATACACACACACACACACACACACAAGCACAGAAACACATGCACACATACATACATGAACACACACATATGTTTCTGTTTACCTCATTTTACTATAAGTGAATAATAAATATTATTTTAAGTGTTGAATGCATCACTCGGTGGTAGAGTCAGAATGAGCAAGTATGTTTCACTATATGCACTGGGGTCATAACCTCTGAAGATTGTTTCCGGGAATAAAATACTGCCTTCTCATCTACTCTGCCCTCACCCCTGGAAGCAAAGGCCTCTCGAATGGCAGAGGTAGAGCTAGCCCTTTCCCCAGGATTTGGCTTACTGTAAAGCTGTAGGATCTATCATTCACACCCACAGTTTATCAGCTTCATTTTGGAAAGAGCATGAGGAGGAACTGTAAGGGGCAACATGAGGTTCTGCCTTGGAAGAAAGAGTTTGCTATGGTGAAAACCAGTTTCACCAACACAGCTCAGGATCTTCCAGTCTTCATAAAGGCCAAGGTTTCCCCTTCAAGTTACATTTGCCTTGCAATTTCAGCATCTATGTGGACACGGTTTCTTACCATGTCCTCCAAACAATCCAGTGGAATTCTCCCTAGTGGTTCGGAGGCCACGTGGTCCAAGTCTAAGCCCCTGGAAGATTCATGAGGAGAGGACCACCCCACTAGTTCAGCTGGCCAGAACTGAAGTTTACTCGCTAACCCCTTACAATGACCAAGAAAATCATCAGCATCTGGAAATTGGTCTTTCTCAGGGAGGGAGGGAGGGAGGGAGGGATACTAAAGAGACCAGCAGTCACTGTCAGTTTCAGCTTCAGGTGAAATACTTTTAAAAGACTATCTTATTCACTAACAAGGAAGAAGAGTTTATAAAATGTTAATTATGGCTTCGAACGTCATAATTTTAGATATTTGATTAACAGCTAATGGCCAGTTTGTTAGTGTAGGAGCTGCAGGCAGCTCCATCTGGGATATACAATTAGCCAGCCGGTCATTAAATCCTGGTGATGACTAATTATCCCAGGATTAAAAGCTTAAATATAAATAAAAATGGGTGGAAACTCTTTAAAGTAATGGGTTAATGTGCCCCTCTTTCTGTGATGTACTGTAGGTATCCTTCTTATGAAGTGTTTCTAGAGAGGAACAGTCCATATTGCAGAAGCACTACAGATCTGTACATAGCAGATCTGTGATCTGCCCTACGTTAGCTATTGTTTTTTTTATTGTTTAAATTTCCCTTAGCTGAATCTCTTTTAAGTCATATATTCTTTGCACCTTTGGGAAATCATTTGGAAATCTTCCCATTTGCATTGTTGTTTTGTTGGTGGTGTTTAGGGTTTGATTTTTCATTTTTCATTTTTCCTTTCCATACACTTTGTTTGTAAAGCTGCCTTCCTTTCTTGGCTAGCGCCAGGATGGCACATACACTGACAATCTTTGTTCGCTATCAATATCATTACTGTCAGGCAGTATTGACTCTGCATAAGCTTTGTCTGTGGCAGTCTCCATGGAGAAAGATATTACTTTAGGAGTGATTTTTATTATTTCAGACTGATTTTAGGTCCTGTCACATAAATGTGAATTTATATGTCCCCTTTGATCTACAAAGTATAAGTGAGGTGAAAGGACTTAGGATTATATTAACCTCATTTTTTTAAACAGAAAGCCAAGGCAAGGAGAGGTCATATGAATTGCCTGAGGGCACCCAGCACAGTCCTGTTCAAGTCAGCATTGAGAATAACATGTGTAGGACGAAGCCACCTGCTCCTCTGCACTGCTGTCAGAAACATTTAAACTTGGATGACTCCTGATTCCCTCATTGCAGTGGCCGTGTGAGTAGAAAGTAGGTTTTCAACTTTAAAACCTCCCAAGTTTTCAGATTTGGGCCTCTTAGATCAGAGGCCTTCATAGTGATAACTCACAAGACTGATTAAAATCTATACTAGATCTCTGCCATGCAAAAGCAATGCTCTAAGGGGATCTGACACATCTCTGAGAAGCAGAAGCATGGCGTTCTGTGCTGGGTGTAGGGACTAGGGTCAGGTAATTGCATCTCTGTTAACAGATATCAATCTATGGAGGTGGACATAGAACAAGTTTACATAACAGGTATGGTGGGAATGGCCAAAATTATACCTCACTTTAGATTCTGGGGCTTCTAGAAGTTGAGACATCAAGATTGTTTCTTTAACCCCCAGTGGCAGTCCCCTCTCACATCAGGGTTTTGGCGATAACCTTCTGCACCTTTTTCACCTCCTTTCCTTCTCCATGGAAGAATTCCTCCCAGGGAAAACTAAAGCTATGAGCCCTTTAGTTTCCCTAAAACGGAAACTGGATCATTCAAATGAATTCCCTGTTTCCTTCAAAGATTCTACACACTCCCTAGAGTCTGCTCCTTCTCTGTGACAAGTGTATGTGCCTAAAAACATACACAGTCTTTTTTTTCTGATTTCTTTTTCTATTGCAGGCAGGGCAGTGGATTCAAGACCCAATACATAGACAGGAAAAAATACTTGGTGAGATGACAGCCCATCAAAGGATTAATAATGTTAATGAAGTAAGTGCTAAATGAGTAAGCCTATCATTTTCAGTTTTCAAGCAATGAAGACAAGTTCTTGCCACTTCTGAGAAATAAACTTGGGATCTTCAAATAAGCCAATCTGTGGCACTTCACTACAGCTGGGGAAATGCTTAAGCATGCTGTAAATTTCAAAGTTCATATTCTATTGCTTTCTCAATCTCCCCACAGACAGCTTCTGAGGATGTGTGAACATTGTAGGGTGAGTCCAGCCTATTATCCAGTCCCTATTATCTCTTTTCCTAACACACCAAAATCCCCTTACACCTTTTTAGCTTGTATACTGTATTCTGATCCTCAATAGAGCCACTTGACTATGAGTCCTCAATCCCTATATCCTTTCCCCTGCCTGGCTGGACCATTCCCTTGGCATGCAGAACCTCAGCAGCCAGTGGCTGGCTTCTGGGACCCAAACACAATAAAGGCTGTTGCTTTTGCCTGAATCTCTCATCTGCCTCTTCCTAGGACTGAACACCTAACTGAGATCTGGGAACAGAGAGCAGAAAGTGACACTGATGTATTCTTCACTTTGTTGATAGGAAGGGACCCAGCAAAGAGGGTTAGTGATACTGACTGAACCTCCAAAACAGAAAAAAAATCCTTTATGTTGTAACTTTGCTTAACAAAGAGGCTTGTTAAATGAGTTGCTATCAGGTAATTCTGACTGTATCTTACCTAAGCATTTACTTTTAAAGGTTTTACCTTAGAACAAAACTAAAGAATAATTAAATTGAATGTGAGTTTTAAAAAAATGGGAAACTATTTTTGCTACGATCAACCTCATTGTTTTGAGTATTATGATTTTGGACTCCTAGTTATAAACAGTCTCGCCTGGTGAGGTGGGAAGGCTCTGACGTCATGAACTGAAGTGTGGGCAGCGAAAAGATAAGACAATAAATGACACACAGGGAATGTAGTTGCAACACCAGAAAGATGATGCATCTCCAGCATACTAAAGTCTTTTGAGGTAGAGGGAAATGACCAAAAATCTTTACCAAAAATTGAACAAAAGAAACAGCCATAGAAACTGAAACTTCAATAGTCACCAGCCAGATAAAAAGATATCAACTCTGCTCATAGGATAAATTTAAAAACCATAAAGAGCTGTCACAGGCACACATTCAGTGAACAAACACACGGAGTAGATATTGTGAAAGAGAATCTGTGTTCAGTCGGGCACTCTCATTTATTTCTGGTGGGGAGGAAAGTATAATTCTCATCCCAGGGTTCCAAAGTTTATCCACAAACGCACTCACAGACGCAGAAGCAACGCATTGCTTTCTGCCTTACTGTATGACCAGTGACCTGAGATCCAGGCAAACACTCACAGCAGGAGACTAATCTAGGTGCAGCCACAGTGCAGACTAGGGTGCTGCTATACAAAGGACTGACAACTGCATGTGCATATTATTATGAAGTGATAGTGATATACAAGAAATAGATTAGCATGAAAATGTGCTTGTATAAGTATATAATATATGACATCTATAATCTATATGCATATCTCATAATATACATATATATGTATAATGCCTAATCTTGACACCATTTTAAATTCCCACCATATTTTATTGGTTACTTATAAAAGGGCAAAAGAGCTTAATTGAGCATACTGAGAAAGAAGCCAATTTCTTTAGATATGCCTTGAAAATTTTTATTTTATGATTAAAATATGTAAAGTTTTCCTCTTAATACAAAAAGTATGTTTAAAAACTAATCCTTAAATCACAAATGAATGAAGTAGAGTGTGTATCCAATAGTGTAGTGGTACAGGGGTAAATATTAAACCCAGCCGATACTGCAGTATTTTCACCTTATATCCACATTGAGATACATCTTATAGGTGAAACTGCCCTAAAATGTGAAGTTAAACTGTTCATAGGAATCTTGTTTTCACGCTAAGATTATTAGTGTAATACAGGATGATGCTAGGGATTGTTATGAAAAAAAGTAAAAGGTCAAATGGGGCAATTGGAAAAAAGTATTTAAAAACTTCAGTATTCTCAGATTTGAAATGCTGCATTTCAAATTGTAAAAATATTGTAAAAAACATTGTGAAAGTATCAGCATATCTACCCCTCTCCCCCCAAACACTAAAACAAGCAATTTCCATTGTTCCAGTGCATGTTTTGGTTCCCAGGATGTCAGCTATACATATATCCTCCACTAAACGGACCTAATAATCGTAGATGTTGATTTTAACTCTGAAGCAGGAAGTATTGCCACATAAATCAGGATTTGTCACTAAAACTCAAGAATCAACAGCTAAGATAAAAGTGGTACTGCGAAAAGCAACCAGCTAACGAATCTGTCACTGTAACTCCCTAAGAGGACACAAAGAATAACCAATTCCAAATGGATAAAAAGTGATATTCCAAGCAAGGGAGAACAAGAAGGAAGCAGGTATAGTTATTTCAACATCCAACAAAAGAGACTTCCAAATCCATCAGAAGTGATAGGGAAGGACAATACATACAGGCTAAAGGAAAAACCTACCCCGAAGGGTGGCTGTTGTACAGGGGACAGAAAGGCTTGACTCTCCACCTATGTCATGTAGAATAATGGAATACATTCCTTCAGACTAGTTGTGAGACCTAGGCTACATTGTAGCACTTATATAGGGAGCTAACATGGTAGCTCATACTCAACATTCAATCGGCAGCAATTAATAATAGGTGCACAGATGTTATAGGAAATATAAAATGAAAAAGTTATACACACACACACACACACACACACACACGTGCACACACACCCTCAATTAAGTGCCTACATTTACTGGGAGGGAGAGGAAGTGGGGTGTGTACTATACCAACCAAGCAAAGTTTAACTTGTCTGCAGGGCAGAGATCTGGAGAGAGCTTGACTGTCTTCCAGAACTTGCCATTCGGCATTTGTAAGGCTTCCCTTTCACTATACTTGACGAACTTTAAAAGTGCAGCGAGGGTTGTTTAAATGCCATGGCTAGTTCAGTAGTTCAATTTTCTGATGTAAAATAGTAAACGTGGCAGTTGCCAAGTATGGGAATGAACACACACACACACACACACACACACACACACACACACACACACACAATCCCCGTGTGAACTGGGCCTCTTTGCATGGGCAGATGCTTTGAGTATGTCACTTACCTTTTCATGAACTACTAGGCATGCTGGCCTGTGTTCCATAATGCTAGCGCTCCTGCTGTACTGGTAGAAGTACTATAAGAAATAAAGTAAGACAGTGTGGGCTTAACTGTTACTTTGAAAGTGCAGGCCTACAGAAGGCCTCACTCTACGGCTGCTGCTAATTAGTGCTCAGGATGGACTCCAATCCTGATCAGTCCGTGTGGTTTCAGGTCACTGTCTTTTGACCTCATTTGTAAATGGAATCAGTGCACGGTATTAAAGTGCATTTATGTTGTTTCTTATGGATGTGGTTATCTATCTCCAACACCAGAAATTCCAGCCCTGTAGCATCTCAGAAGGAGAGACCTCGTCAGTAATCTAGGGAAGCCAAAAGAGGATGGCTCCTTGAAGGTTACAAGGAAAGTGTTTGGGAAATTAGGATAGGATCCAGGTCCCCTGTGTACATTGTGTACTAGCTAAAGCTTCCCCTCACTCAGTAGTAATCCACAACATAGCCCTGGTTCACCAAGTAACAGTGTAAGGAGAGAACACATTAGCACCTAGAACCCGCTTCACCACTCCAGGAACGAACCCAGCCTACAGTGTTAGTGAGAGACTCCAGAAGGCTTACAAAAGTAAGTTGAGCTTCTGTAAGATAAATTGATGGTTTTGTGACCCCCAGTATTTATATACAAAGCCACACGCATCGGGAAGAAAGCAAACCTAGATGGGAAATGTTAGCTTTGCAAGGTTGGCTGTGATTTGACAAAATAATTACTACTGTCACTACAGGCTAGGACTTGACTATAGAAGGAACAAGAGTTTCTGTCTAGAATGCATTGTGACCTTTCAAATGGACCTTCCCTGTTTTCATATCATATCACATATGGTACCATACTATATCAACCTAAATAAAGCAGAAAATATAATTTTTTCACCTCCTAGAAACTTCTATGCAATTCTTGATGTCAAATAAGAAGCAAGTTGATACTCAAGTCTCTGGTGCAGATCTGGGCCAACTACAGACAGGTACCTATAGAGGAGTCAGAGCTATGCTCTGATCCTAGTCAAATCTTTCAACTGTAAGTCAAGACTTACAGTGGGGTAAGAAGCAAGCAGGCTGATTCTCAAACAAAATGACAGAGAACATTCAGATAAGGACCTTCTATCTTTCCAATAGTTTTCCGGGCTGGCAGGACCAGAGCCACCTCACATCTTTCAGCATTTCTCCACGATAACCAGCTCCTCTTCTCATCTTTCCAGAATTTCTTTTTTAACCCCAAAGATCCTCATGCTGTAAATTCTACAAAGAATATGTCCTTAGCAACTCTTTGCCATGGGCCAAGAAGTGACCCAAGTGGTTAATGATGCTAGAACAAAAGAACTGGGGAGAGCTGGCCCAGTCCCTGCTCAAATCTCTCATAAGCCTGCATGCTTGCCAGGGGACAGATCTGCCCTTGCCCTCCAAGGGCTAAATCCACCAGGCAAAGGTTTGTATTAATTCTGCAACTCACCAAGAAGAAGCAGGGAGGTGGTAGGAGGATATTTGCTGTACACGCTTACAGACACATCTGCAAAGATCTGGACGTGTTTTGGGAGGAGATGTGGTCAAACCAGGATCAGAACATGTAGATACTGTTAGGATATGCATGAAACTGAACCATATTCTCCAATATATCTTTATAAAGAGCACCCTTTTATCTGATTTACATTCACATTCTCAAGTGATTCATAGACCTGTGAAGGGGAAGAGTGGTCATTATTATTTCCTTTCTTTTCAAACACCAAAGGACACATTGATGTACCGGGCATGGTCCACTGCTTCAGTGAAAACTGGCTGTTGATTCTCTTAACTGTACAAGGAAATGTAATCAAAATGACAGTAATTATCCCCACATACCTGGGTTTGAGAAAGTCTTACCACTTTTTCTGCTCTGTGGCTGCTTAGAAATTCAAGGATGATAAATACATGCCCTGTTTTGTTTTGTTGAGATTATAATACAATTACAATATCCTTCAATTCCATTCCCTCCCTCCTAAGCTTCCCATAAACTGCTCTCCATACACTCTCCTTCAAATTCATGGCCTCTTTTTTTTTTTTTTACTAACTGTCATTGTATGCATATATGTACACACACACACACACACACACACACACACACATACAACCTGTCCTAACTATAACCTGTCCAGTTGCCTACAGTTGTGTAGGATTGAAGTTTCATGGGCTTTTCCCCTTCCAGTTTGGTATGTCTATAGGTATCCTCTTGGTTCATCTCATGTTTGGTCATTAATGTTGGTGAGACTTTATGAGTCTAGCTTCTGGTGTTACTAGGAGACACAATCTCACTGAAAGTTCCTTGATGTTCTGGCTCTTATGATCTTTCTACTCCCCCTTTGGAAATGTTCTCTGAGCTTTGGGTGTGGGAGTATTTTGTAGATGTATCTATTAGGACTAGGTTCTACAACTGTGAATTCTGATTGATTTTAGCTTTCTATAGTGGTCCCCATTTCTTCCAAAGAAAATGTCCTTGACAAAGGGAAGAGCTAGGCTGATCTGTGAGTGTAAGGCAAATGTATACAGATTGTTGTTAGGGTATTATGCTGGCTTAGTAAATTAGAGGTTGCAGCTTCTCATCCAATAATCATGATAATGATTATTGGATAATTAGCACTGAATAATTAACTAGATTCCAATAGTAGGTATTGGACTAGCAAGTCCTTAAGTCTAATTAGAGAGCTGATGGTTACCACCAAGGTATAGAGACCACCACTGTACCCATAAGGCTATTGTATAGCCTGATTTTACCATTCAAAAAAATCAAGGGCCACAACTTTCTCGTATTAAATGCTCCCAGAGTCTATATAGTGGTTATGGTGGTTTGAATGAAAACGGCCCCTATAGGCTCACAGGGAGTGGCATTATTAGGAGGTATGGATTTGCTAGAGTAAGTGTAGCCTTATGGGAGGAAGTGTGTTACTGGGGGATAGGCTTTGAGGTGTCAGAAGCTCAAGCCAGGCCCAGTGTCACCCTTTCTTCCTGCTACCTGCAATCTGCATGTAGAAGTCCAAGCTAGTTCTCCAGCACCACGTCTGCCTGTGTGCCACCATACTTCCTGCCATGAAGATAATGGATTAATCTCTGAACTGTAAGCCAGCCCCAGTTGAATGTTTTCCTTTATAAGACTTGCCATGGTCCTGGTGTTTCTTCACAGCAATAGAAATCCTAGCTAAGTGGTATACTTAATAATACAAAAAGAATACCCCACTGTAATACACAAAGGCCAATACACGAGTTAGCTATCGAGGGAGAGAGAACTTTGAAGAAGAAATCAAAGGCCAAAACGGAATGCAGAGATGGAGAATTTAGAGAGTCAGAAAGGCGGAGAGAACATTCTAAACACAGCATAGCTTGAGCAAAGATGTAGTAACAGGTTTTAGCATTAGTGTTATAGTAGGCCGCTTAGCCAGGCGGTGGTGGCGCACGCCTTTAATGCCAGCACTTGGGAAGCAGAGGTAGGCAGATTTCTGAACTCAAGGCCAGCTTGGTCTACAGAGTGAGTTCCAGGACAGCCAGGGCTACACAGAGAAACCCTGTCTTGGAAAAAGAAAAAAAGACCACTTAGCTGTAAAAATTACTCATCAGACTTTTCTTACATGTGTTTGCAGAGAAATTCAAGCATGAAACAGTCAATGTAATAATAAAGTGTAGGATCAAAACCTTACCAAATGATACTACAACTTATGCTCTCTTTCTTTATCTCTCACGCACACAGACATAAATTCATATTCACACATGCATATATAGAGATATACATACTCACAAGCATATATGTGTGTGTGCAATCTCACATTTAAGAGACTGGGCATAATAAGACAGGCTGAATGGAACTAAGAATTCCTATAGAGCAACATAGACAATTGATTGTTTCTAGGTCAATCACCAAATGAGGATTTGGAGTCCCTTCAGGTCGATGTAATTCTCTCATTAAGATGACTGAAATAACCAGCCCACGAAACAGTCAATATGGTTATTCCATCCATCTTAATGACCCAGTCAGATCAACTCGGGATATGTTCAACACCAGAGGGGAAACTCATATGAGAACATAGCAGCAGATTTGTTGAGCTCGCCTGCTTTAAGCATGAGCTAAGACACAGGAAAAAACACTGTTTGCAAACTGCATTACTGAGATTTCTACCTCACAGAAGCAGGAACAGGACAGAGCAATTCAGAGAGCAGCACAAAAGTAGGAATGAACAAAAGACACCAGAAGAATCCTTGGTCAAGCTGGTAATTCTAGCTCACGGCTGCATGGAAAGGTGCGGCTGGAGAAATAGCTTAGTGAAAGGCTCATTGAAAAGCAGAAGAACCTGAACTTTGTCCCCAGAAGCCATGTAAAAGGCCATGAGGCCATGAAATTGAAAGAGAGCAGATGAGAATGAGGGAGTAAGATAGGAGGGTTTGAAGGGAAAGATGGGAAGGGAGAAACATCGTGATTACATCAATCTCAAAAAGAAAAAAAGTCAAGTGTGGAAATACAGGCTTGTAATCTCAGGCTGGAGAGGCAGGGACAGTGGATCTGTGGTGTTCGCTGGCAAGATAACCAAGCTTACGTGGTGAGCCCAGGTCCCAGTGCCTCTGTCTGAAAAACTCAAGGTGAACAGCTCCTGCAGAATAATAACTGAGATTGACCTACGGCTTCCAGATGCACGCACTCACACAAACACACACACACACACACACACACACACAATCACACACTCACATTCCTATGCATGCACACACACACACATCCACAAGAAAAGAAGAAAAACAGGAGGAGGAAGTTCTGAGGAGTTACAAGGCAGGGGAAAACTCCGAAAACTGGTAGCACAGGAAGGTCAAGTGTACGCTGCCTCACTCTGGGACCAACTCAGGCTCTTACTGTGCAGATGAATTTCATCAACGATTAACTCTGACGACAGTATCCATGATGGAAATCATAGTTGCTGCAAGGACAATAATATAGTCTGCTGACAAGAGGAGACAGCAGTAACCATAAAAGATTGATGGCCAAAAAATGATGAAGCAGAACTCTGAGGCAGCTTCTGTTAGTGAATATGAAGTGGGAATTAGGGGAAACCAGACTGGCGAAGCCTTGCTAATGCAGGATGACTGGAAATACATAAAGGAAAAGCAGAGAGTGTCCCTGGGGACAGTCCATCAGGCAAAGGATGTGTTCTGGTTCTGTTGCAAAGAGGCAGCAGTCAGCTTGGCACAGAGCAAGAAGGAAGAAGCCTTCCCACCCTGGGGATCTCACAGCCATAAGGAACTAGGCCAAAAGCTTAGTGTCACCATGACAAGTGAGAGACACAGGAGGAACAGATAGAGACACTATCCAGACCGCAATGTTTTTGTAATAAAATACCGAGTATAGGTTCCTGGATATCTCAGGAAGGAAATCTGATTGTTTTGTTGTGTTTTGTTTTAAATATAGCCTTCTTACTTTGAGCATGTGCATCCCACAACATACAGAAGAGCTTCGAAAAGTACCCTGGTATAATAGGCCCAAGTATAGCCTCTCATTGGAACTGTGAAATGAATAAAGCTGTGGTTTAGTTACTGGGTGTGGGGGTGACAGGGAAATTTCAAAGATCTGGGTTCTGCCTCTTCCTCAGGTCTTGGCCACCTCTTTCCAGATGCCTGAGCTCCATACTAACTCATAACATAATATTTTTTCCCCAGCAGCCCCCAGTTTCCATTAAATATGCCTCTTTCCTTGAGTGCCTTCTCCTCTCAGTGGAAATATGACTGAATAGTTAGAACTGCAGTGTGTACACTAGGTAGTATGCTAAATTATAAACAGTCACAAATGACAAGATTTCAGTCATGTAGAAAAAGGCTTTCTTTCTTCTCCTTCATTATAAGACGCCCGTGTAGCAACTCACTGGTCCAAACCATCTTACAACCTTGCTGCTAGCTTCCTTTCGAATTAGCATCTCAAGGTCTATATGGCACAGATAGAGGAGATCCTGCCTGGGCATTAAAAGCGTAAGTCAGGAAGTGAGGCAGCACCTGTGTTCACTGCCTCCCATTACTATCACGGGAACCACTGGATCCACTTAGCTGGAATTGTCGTAGGGAAGCCTCATTCTTCAAATGTAAGACCCTCCTTTCAGCCCTTAGCCCTTAGCGTGCATCCCAGCATCCTGAGCACTAGCTAACATGCTCCAGAAGTCCCTCACCCTTCCCCTTCCCCAGCTTTCTACTTCTCCTGTGGTGACTGATAACTGTCATCTTTAGTTAGCTCTCAGACTTGACAGTGCTGCCTCTGCGCCGCCCTTCCCTGATTTGAAAGCCCACTGTGCACTCCTGATTTGAAAGACAGTGATCAAGCCTGTTTATGCATTAAAATCTCCTTGGAGAGCTTATAAAAGCAGGCATGCTGAGAATATACCCCGGGGGGTTCGGATTTCACCCGGTCACAGTGCCTGGGACATCTCAACAGTCTTTTTCATGCAGGGTGGCTTGTTCAGAGGAATATAGCTTAACTACAGTGTGTGTGCGGGGGGGGGGGGGGCGCGCAGGATACATGCTACAAGTGAGAGATCAAGTTCAGCATCACACAGTGATGTAGCAGCACCTCAGAATCAAACACCAACTGTCTCAATCCCTGGTACTCTTATTTCCCTTAAAGGGCACAAATAAGGCTGTAATTTTCTCATCCTTTTGCCCAAAATAGATCTGCTTCTTTTCTGCGAGACTGGGCTAGCAGTACAGCAGTTGCTGACTTTGGGGAAGACAAGTAGATGTACTTTTAATCTCAGTTCACACACTAAGACCAAACTGAGGCGAACACGTGGGAGAAAATGCCTGGGAGCCCTCCTTCTTCCTCAGATCCTCATCCTCCATCTCTAGAGCCTCGTTTGTGTTCCCAAGTCCCTCCCTGGGAGGAGGCCTCCACCCTGAAGAAGGATCGCTTTCTAAAACAAAGGAAAAGATTATAAACAGAGCCACTGCCCGGCGTCCCTGGTCCCTGACAACTCCCAGGCTTCCTTAAGGCAGTTCAAGAGAAATATCATTTTTTAAAATAAGCAAAGGTGAAAGAAAGCTCAGCTCCCGGCTCTGAAGCTTTAAGGGCTGGGTCTGCTACCATCCCCAGCACAAAGAGTGTTCGGCTCCCAGCCATGGAATTTTACTGAATTCATCAACTGTAAGTAAAAATAAATAAATAAGAGCTGATCTGCCATCCTTTTCAGATTTATGCTGTTTTCACAGCCTTCTGATACACAGGCCCTGCTCTGATGGCCTCAGGCCTAATATCTTGGTGAACAACTGAGAAACAGCGCCATCTGCTGGCCAGAGAGGCCAAGGGAGTGGAAATTTCCAACTGTTTTCAGCCTTAGCAAGAGAGCAAGAGGTCTGTCTGGTTGGCATTCTCTGCAAATCATTCAGTTCCTTTCACCAAATGGCCTACAAATTCTGACGTGGAATTAGGCTGTGTCTTATGCATATACATGGACAGGTTGAAGAGAACAGGTTCGCTGATTGCTTTTTGCGGCTCCTGTCTATTCTTCAAGTTTTTAGATTCGGTAACCACATGTCAAATTTATAGCTGGAACCTTAACTCCTGTTACTATCCTGTTATATAAGTATCTCAAGAGAAAAGCTCAGAAGAGATCAAGGGGAAAGGACCTGGAGAAATTCTCATTCTGGCTGCCTAGGGCTGGGGTTTTGGCATTGGTGCTTAGACATGGGAATCCATTGTATTGGGAGTTGTTCTCATCCCAGCTAGATTAACACATAAGAGGAGTACCATAAAGAATGCTAAATCTGAAAGAAGAAATTGCTAGGTTTTGATAAGGCTGGAGTATATAAGTGATGGCTCAAGCTGAAGGACATCCCAGGACCTCTGTGTTCCTCTTACTTCCTATGAACCATCCCTGAAGATAGCACTATACTTTCTATTTCCTACTACTTCAGTTAAATAGGCCCTAGGGACAGTTTTCCCCCTTGAATATGAGGATGAAGATGTGGGAAACAGGAAATGAGCAGGAGTACAGCAGGCGCCAATTATTAGTGGCAGGCTGTCCAGGGACTCTCCTCCTTGCTTTGCTAGTCAACAAAGGCTCACTGTAAAAAACAAGAGGACTCACTTGGGATGTGAATGAGGTGCCAAATGTGGCATGTTCACGTTCCTCGACAGATAGGATCAACTATTAATCTTTCCCAGGATATCGATTCTCTGGGGAAAAAAATAATAACCTTTAGATTTCCAAGTGGTCAGAGCAAAAAGGAAACATAAAAATAATTGCAGATGGCAAATCCTGGTTCCTGTAAGACAGGTAAATCTGCTTGAGGTCATGCAGTCCACAAGAGGCACAGCTGAGCCCTCAATCTTGTAGACAGGATTTCTCAAGATAACTTGGTCCTTACCACAGAACGGGACAATGCACTTGCTACAAGGAAGTTCTTCTCACTGGCTGCTGTGACAAGCACCACACTTCTTTCTATCATGCCATCACCTTCTATAGCACAGCCAATAGTTTGTTTCAGTGACACACGCTGCTGGCACTGAATGGACAACTCTGATGGTGTTCACTTAAGGAAACGCACATGAGGGAGTGTGTGCACTATAGCCAGTGGCTGTATGAGACAGTGTACAGAAAGAAGGATGCCAGAGAAAGGATTCTTAGTCTTGTAATAAAGAGCCAGGGAAGGGTTCTAAGGGGAATGAATGTATCTCCTTGAGAGACAGAGATATGATAGGTTGTGTGAGTAGACTGGGAATGGGTGGTAGCGGAGACAGGAGAGATCAGGTTGTGGGGTATAGTGAAGGGAGAGTGTGGAGAAAAACGACAGGCATTGGAGGCCATTGGAGAGGGTGTGTCATGAAAATCTAGTACAGTAGGATCTCCCAAGATTCTATGAGGGTGACCCTAATGAGGATTCCTAGTAATGGAGGATTTGGAGCCTGAACAGGCCATTCTCCATAACCAGGCAAGGCTTGGTGGGAGTGGTGGGACTAGGACACCAAGTAAACCTTCGATCTACAATCTAAGCCACCTGCAAGATGTGATGAGCAATGGAGTCACAGAACTTGTGGAAGTGGCCAATCAGTGACTGGTTTAAGTTGAGGCTCAGGTCACAAGAGAGAACCCATCCTGGGAACTTTCTAAATGACTAGGAACCAAAGGCTAGGTAGCCCACAAACCTAAAATAGGAAAAAAAGAAATTAATGAAAAAAGATTCCTAATGATATTCTGCTATACTCAGAGATTGGCACCTACCCCAATCTTTAACAGAGACACTTCCCCAGGCAGCTAACGGGCAAAGATATAGAAATCCACAGCCAGACATTAGGTGTAGCTTGGGAAACTCCTCAGAAGAGAAGAGGATGGATTATAGGAGCCAGAGGGTCAAAGACACAGAGTCAACTAAGTAGAGGTCATAGAGGCTCACAGATACTGAAGTGGCAATCATGGGGCCTGCATGGGATTGTACTAGGTATTCTGTATATATTTATGGTTGTTAGCTTGGTGGCTTTTTGGACTCCTAATAGCTAGAGTTGGGGTGTCTCTGACTCTTTTGTCTGCTCTTAGGACCCTTCTCCTCCTACTGGGTTGCTTCACCCAGGTTTGATATGAGATTTTTGTGCCTAGTTTTATGGTATGTTTTGCCATATTGGCTTGATATCCCTGAGAGGCCTACTCACTTATGAAGACAAATGCAGGAAGAGTAGATCTAATGAGATTGTGTGTGTAGTGGTAGTGGTGGAAGGGGAATGTGGAAGGAGAAGAAAATGCAGTTGACATGTGTTGAAACCCAAATTAAAAATTATTGAAAAAACTACAAAACATAAAAAGAGCCAGGAAAATTAATCAACTTCTTGTAGTATCAGTAATAGGCATAAAAATGAGGCAAATAAATCATTTTGAAAAGTGTATGATTCAAGTAAATCAATCAAATGAGCAGCATAGGCCAGATGTTGACACTGGGTATCTTCCTCACTGTCTACCTGACTTTGAGTGAAAGTCTTGAAACTCGACAGTTAGAGCACTGTCTTTTCTAGAACAATTTCTTGGCCTTGGTCATAAAAACCACTTTACACTCCTACACACTTCATTTTAGTGTGTAGCCATTTTCTCCTCCCTTAGTTGCTCTTTGAGAACCTTCCTTCACCTGTCTGTCATGGGAATCCGTGGGCCATCTAGATACTTGCAACCCTAAGGTAAGGTCCTCGTGATTGATGCTATTGCAGTTATAATTTCTCTGGAGTCTGTTTCTATATTTGAGGTTTACATGAAACACAACACTTTTTCATGTTGTACAGCGGAAGTGATTTGATATTGGCATCAGCACACTTTTTGAACAATATGCTTAAAAATGACATCTCTCAATATGATTCTAAACTGTAGAATTTTCTAAAACTAAATTAATAGGCTCTCCTTGAGTGTTTCAAGATTTAATTCTGTTTGGAGCTAACAGGGTCCTGCTTCTAATTGATGGTTTAGTTTAACAAGCTGACCCTAATTTCTTGGCTTTGAAATGTTTACAAGAGACAGCAGTCACTGCCCCTGTGGTACACAAAAAAACAGAGTTGACTCTGTAGTAGGCTATTTCAGTCAATATCAAATTCTGGTCTGCCTCTGTGATGGAGTGTGTGCATGGAAGCTGTTTTATGCCCCTGTTGTTTTAGAAGCATTTCCTCCCTTCATTCTGAAAGAGGTTAATGTGTATCTCCTCACCTTTTGGTCTTACGATGCCCAAGGCTTCTAGGACTTTATGAGTTCCAGATAAAGTTGTAGAAGCCATCCCGTGCAACATCAGTGTGATTTGTGCGCCATTAACAGCCCCGTTGTTCCACTAACCTCAATTTCCTTCAAAATAGGAGAGTATCAAACCCACCCTTTCATATTGAAAAGGATGATAAACTCCACCCGGCTTTAGGCGTCTGTACTGCAGTCATCGATGCTGACTTCAGAGTAAAGTCGCAGTGTACTTGGTCACCAGCTCCCAAGAGCTGAGGCTATAGAGTTGATCACAGATGTGTCACGGGTCGCCATGCTGCTGGTCACAGTCACAGCAGCACTTTCCCCAATAACAGCAAGAAACACACGGTATTAAAGTCTCAAGAGTGGATACATGTATCAGCAACATAGAGGCTTGCTACTAGAGACAGAGAAAGAGATACAGACAGACAGACAGAGACAGAGAGACAGAGAAGAGAAAAGAGAGAATCTGGATCAGTATTCCTAGCAGATTTTTATTTGTATTGCCACTTCCCAAAATAATTTAACAATAACAACAGCAACAACAAAAATCACCAAATTCACGGAGAAAAAGAGTTGCTTTGCCCCAAAGAAGGGTAAAGTTAGTGTTTCTCAAAAGTGTCATTCCTCCCTCAGTTTAGCACCAAAAAGAACCACAGAAAAAAACTTAAAAAAAAAAAACTCAAAACAACAACAAAAAAAGAAAATAAACAGTGTTTAAAGTCAGCTCAAAAGAGTAAATCTTGATATGATTGATAAAAATTAAAAGGCGATGCTGTTCTTTGTTGTTATTGTTGTTGTTGTTGTTGTTTTTAAAGCATGGACTCATATAGCTCAGAATGGCCTTAAAGTTGCTATATAACTGGTGATAATCTTGAACTTCTGACCCACATGCCTCTGCCCCAAAACTTGTTTTTCATGTAGTGCTAGGGACTGAACCTAGGGCTTTATGCATACTAGACAAGTACTTTACAAACATTCCTATCCCACCCCAAGGATTATGTTTTAATTGATATGTAGTTTTGCCTTATTAAACCAATGCTCATGTTGCTGAAAGAGCTGATTTGCAGAATAACCCTGAACCAACAACTCATTTTGCACAAATTATCCACATCAGTTGTTAACTCCTCTACCTGTGGTCTAGGAGCATCTTGATTGAACTCTAATTAACCAGCCCTCAGTCCTGTGAAGGGTTTACCATCCACAATTGGTATCATGTTGGCCTTGCTGGCTCTGTCCCATCAGTCAAGCATGTAAAAGTCTGATCTTATTTGGTACAAGCTGATCGATGCTGCATGTTCTCTGCTTTGGGGAATCATCCCTTTCATGGAGAGATTCTCAGAAGGAAAAATTCTGAAATAAGGTGAGAAATACCCAACAGTATTTAGCAGTGAATGTGAAACTGTAATAAAACTAAGGTGAACATCAGAAAATAGATATGTCTGTAGGCAGTTTAGTTTAGATCAGGTTATTAAAGTGTCTTAAATAAATTCCCAATCTCTTGTCACCCAACTCAAATGCAGGCTCTTTTACAGTCACTTGGGAAACCTTTTTCCATAAAGGATTTCATCAAACACAATCAAAGGTGACACTCATCCTTTCTAATAGCTTAAATATTAAGTTATGGTCTTCACTCACAAGTACTGCTCAAGTTTAATACTCACTTGTATTGTGCCTCAAGCATGTCTTGTATTTCTAGACATTTTCTATCAGTTTTATTGAAATACAGATTATATATGAGAAAATTTGTTTTCTAATAAATATGGAGCAGTGTGTCTATCACCCAACCTAAATAGGATATTTCTATTGTTCAAAATGAAATCTTGTTTCTGGGACTAACTCCCATTCATCTAGTATCCATGAGCAGCCTCTAACTGATTTCTTTGCTATATAGATGTGTCTTTTCCTGTAATGCTACATGTATACAACCATATATGTGTCTTTGCTGTTTGGTTTCTTTCACTTAGTATAATCTTTTTGAGATATATCTACCTTGTACTCTGAATCATTATTCATTTAAACTGTTAAAAAATATGCTTCTATGTAGATATGCCGTATTTAGTTTATGCATTCACAAGTTGATGGACACATTGTTTCTAATTTGGATTTTTCCAAACAATGCTCTTATGAATATACATATACATACACATACACACACACACACACACACACACACACATACACACACATATATTCAGGTCTTTATAGGAGCCTGTTCTCATGAGCAGGGTAGCTAGGAATAGAATTGCATTCATGTCTACTCTCTGAAGCAATTGTCCTCATCTGTATTTCCAGCATAAGCCATGAAAGTTCTTAGATTTTTTAAGATCATAATAGGTCATTTTTTTCAAGACAGGGTTTCTCTGTGAAATCCTGGCTAAGCTGAAATTGACTCTGTAGACCAGGCTGTCCTTGAACACAGAGAGCCACCTGCCTCTGCCTCCCAAGTGCTGGGATTAAAGGAGTGTATCGCCACCATCTAGCTGGGTAATTAGTTTTAACATACTTTTTAAAATATTCTGTTAAAATACTGCCCATCGAGAACTACTTCCAAGTGCACACACTGCTTTTTTCCCTCTACTTTTGACAGAGATGAAGCAAGTGTATTTTAAGCCAAAATTCTCAAGGTGCTTTATTTACAGGAGTATGAAAATATGAGAAGGAACATAGAAAATGAAATATTAAATCAGAAAGTCAATACATAGGCTAATTATGGTTTCTTATGAATGTGAGCTGAAAGTTGCACATGGCTGGGCTTGAAGTTCACATGGAGAATTAACTTCATAGTCACACACTACATGTGATAAAATGTCTGGACATCTTGCTCATTTTGTATTTGAGGGAAATCTGTATTCTGGACAAGAATCATGGATTATTTAAAAAGAACTAAAAAGCGATCCACTTCAAATGCTGTAGCCAGCCTGGCCAGCTGAGTATGCACATCAACTGCTGAGTTGTTGACAGAGACCATCTACCCTCCTGCATCAGCCTCAGGAGCTCCTCTATATGACCACTGCATCTGCTGTGCTCCCAACGCATCTGCCATGCTCCCTCCCTGTGTATCTGCCAGGCTCCCTGTCTCTGTGCGATGCCCGCCATCTGACTTTTTCTGCTGGTGTTTTTCTGTTCTTCCTTATTGCCCACTTTGTTGTTATTTATCTCATATTCCAAGATTCATTCAAAAGCCACCCCTTCTAGAGTATTCCAAATTCATAGATCCCAGTGTCTGTTTACACATGATTTTTTTTAGATGAATATGTGCACACTGAATGTGCCCTTTACTCTGCAAATGACAAAGCTGAAATGTAGAATATCTATGTGAGTGATAAATTCAGCATTCAAATCCACAGTTTGGTGCAGTCTTCCTAAGGGCATTGTCTCTATCCTCACCTTTTGACTTACTTCGCTCTCATGTAATATTGCCTTGGGTTCTGCTGAGAAGTTTGTGATCCTTGCTTATAGGTTATAAGAGCACAGAGGGAAAGGATGTGCATTTATTCATTTCTGCATTCCAGAAGAACCTAGCCCTAGCTTTGAATACCATACAGATCCAATAAAAATGTGCCCAATGGGTAAAAGTGTGTGATCAATAGAATACCAAGTAGGTCCCCCTGGGACTTCTTCACTGAAAGAACTCACTTGCTTCTGAAGAGGTGATGCCAAAGTTCAAAACAAATGGCTTTCTCCCTCCCTTAATTAAAACTGTCATTGATTTGAAAATTTTCCTTTCAAACACAGAACAAAATTAAATTTCAATAGAGGTCTGCCCAAATTACCATCATTGCAAAAGCGAAGAGCTTGACATTTCTGAAACTATGACAGATATCTATTGTTACTTCAAGCCAAGAAAATCCAGTTCCGTTGATCTTAAAAAAAATGAGAAAAGTCAATGTCCATGAGTGTCAGCAACTGGCCTACTGTACATAACAAATCCTTGTCTACCACAGGGTGTCAACAACTGTCCTACTGTGCATAGCTAGTCCCAACTCCCAAAGTGATAGTGTCAGCAACCATCCTGCTGTACACAGCTAGGCCTAAAGCCAGTCTAGGCCTTCAGCATTTCTGTTCTACATGAAGTCATGTGGAAATCTAGGCTTCTCGAAGGTCCATTTCCACCTCTTTTGTCATCTTGCTGACTTTGGGCAAGTCACCTAGCTATCCTGCACACGAGAAAGAAGAATGCAGTATTTCAGAAAGAATTTCAAGTCACTCTGATTAAATATGTTGTATAATGTGCCAGGTACCATTTCGTAAATATGTGGGGGTAGCAAGAGGAATGCCTTACTTAATCATCCCCAGCCTCATTTGCACCCTAGTCTCTCTTGGCTCTCCCAGCCCCAGGCAGGCTCTTAGCCAAGTGAAAGGATGGAGCTAGGCAGAAGATAAATAGCCTGGACCCAAAGCTCTTCGGCAGAAAGTAATAATTGAAACATTCCTTTGCAGTCAACCACACACACACACACACACACACACACACACACACACACACACGGTTTCCTAGAACATGTGATTACTTCCAGATCATCTTAGCATATTTTTAATTGAGAGATATAATTGAATAACGCTGGATAGAGTGCATTAAATCAAGGACCTTGAGACTGCCTGTGAAAGGCCTAGCATAGCATCATCCACTGTGGAGGACGATCAGCCATTATTAGATCATGGTGACTGTTGCTAGGGTAGCTGTAAAGAATGCAGCTAATGTATCTCAGTAAGGAGCAGATAACTCTATCTCTTGTAGAAATGAAGTCTCTGGAGAGAATGAACAGGCTAGTTCACTAATGTCCTCTGCTATAGCAAAATAAATGTAACATTTATACATACATAACAGTGATTATTCTGAATGGCTAAAACAGCTTTCATGTATGTTCTTACATAAATTCAGTTAGTACAACTAACAGTGAAAAATATAACGGATGATTTTTTTTTTCTCCTCTCTCTTTAGTCAAGGTAGTAGTAAGTTCAAGAGTAGACAAAGTAGAAAACTTTCAACCAGAAACTTGTGAAAGTATAAAATATACTGTAAACCACAGGTTCCAAGATTTGATCAGTAATCTCTTCAGAAATTCGTAAATATGTAACTAGATGCACAGCCTCCAGTTAAAGAGCTCAGGCATGACATGCTATAAAAGATGGGCACTAAATAAGTTTTACTCATTAAACTAATGAAAACATTTACTTGCCATCAGTGGATTAATACAGGAAGTTAACTCTATCTTCAAAGGAGAGAAAAGTCTCTTCTGATATGTTTACTTATAGAAACATGCATGTATTTTACAATGGAAATTTCAGAAAGATTATAATTTACGTCCTTCCCCATTGATTATTATAATACAAATTCCACATCACTGGCCTTTTAATGAAGGCCCCTATTGCCTACATGTCTTTCTTCACTACCTATTGAAATGCAATTCTTTATGCTGCTCCTTCAAGCTTCTGTCTGCTGAGAGTGCCTCTTGTACATATTCTTTCTTTTTCTAACCCGAACTCTACCATATACACAGCTGCCATAACCATCCGTTCCTCATCTTTGTGCCCACGTGCTTGAGGTATCAACCCTCCGGAATCTATCACAATTCATACAACAGTGCTGTGCCTCTTATAGAAACTCAAAAATGATGGAATAAAGGAAGGAAACACAGAGGGAATTGGGGAGAACACAGGATAGAGTAAGAAAACAGGAAAAGAAGTAAAGCAGGAAAGAAAAATAAACCCAGTGGGCTACATGTAAATTCTCATAGAAAGCAATTACAAAGTTCTTTTGTAATAGAGGAGAATTTGTTTTTGGGCAATCACAACAGAACTGAGGAATTATCTAATGAGGATCATTAGAATGTAGTGTGTGTGTGTGTGTGTGTGTGTGTGTGTGTGTATCATTCATTTAATCAATTTCCTTTTATATGCCACATGCCTGTGGTTCACATATTCTAGGCCAATCCAGTGTCTAAATGGGATGAGTGTGTGTTTTTATGTGAATCGTGCAGGAGTGTGTGTACATATGCATATGTGTATGCATGCCTGTGTGTGGCATGTGGTGTTTCATCTAGTGGTAAGAGATGAAAGAGAGAAAGTATACAGGCAATTTAACAGACCTTGACTGCATTTACTCTGTATCCTATGGCAAAGGACTGACCATAGAATTTTAACTAACAGTGATGTAACAGACTATTGCTTGCTAGTGCTGTGGCTGGAGTTTTGAGGTGATGAGAACCCTGGATGATGAGAACACTATTGAGAAGAAGACAGCAGTCTGAGAAAGTAAGTGGGCGATGTTTGTCAATCATGATAGCTCCTAGACATAATCTGGATAGGGGCAGAGGATTCACTACTCAGTGAGACACCGAGAGCAGTGGAGAGCCCAGGCCTGCCTGGTGTGTATCTCTCCTGGATCTGAGATGTGTCTGCTACAGCAAATCCTTGGTGAAGCTCAGAAAAGATCAGGGAATTAAGGAAATGTGGAATTCCATCCACAACAAAGGATGCAATAAGAGGCCAATCTCTGGGAAAAGAGCTTGGACCTTAAGACAGGGAAGAAAACAGAGTTGGAATGCATACATGACTTGACCCCATGAGAGGTGACCTTTATAAACCCACCATCCCTTGTTCATTGGAAATACTAGGCTGTGTTGCTGTTTACATTAACTAAAGGTTTTTAATCCAAGACTATGTTGCTTCAGATAGAAGATTAATTCTTCTCCATTCTTAGATACTCCTCTCCATTTTTCTCCCAGAAAAGCTCACACAGCAGGAACTACAGAAAGCAAAGATCTACAGCTATTGAACAAGTACTGAGGAACAATCTAAGAAGATTGTAGAGATACTGGAAAGAAAAAAGGGCCAGCATCAGTGTCCTGCTTTGGAATGAGATAATTAAAATGCACTTGGTTTGAAACTCTCCACTATTTACTAAAGAAACAAATCTGTGGAATGTTCTAGAGAAGGAACAGGCAACAACAATCACTGGGCCCAAAGCAACTTTCCTCTGTCTTTGTAAAGGAAGTTTTCCTTTACTTTCATTGCATTTTTATATTGCCTATGTCTCCTGTCACACTACAACCAAAGGGGTGAGTCAGAAAATGTAAGGATCCATGATTCACAAAAAAAAAAAAAAAAAAAAAAAAAAAAAAAAAAAAAAAAGATACCTGTGACACCTGTGACTCAAATAGTATGCAAAAAGCAAAGAGTGTTTTAATCTGCAGAAGGGGTCTACCATCTTCTAAGAGAGAGAGATACCCAAGTGAGCTCCCAGGCCTGATTTAAAGCATATTGGAGGAATTCTGGAGAGGGGTAGTTGACCTCTATCTTAATCATTGGCTCTATCTATAGGGACATTCCAAAACCATTGCTGGGGTAGGGGAGGACTGGAAACTATTGCTAGGGAAGTCTGGAAACTGTTGCTGAGGAAGTCTGGAAACCGTTACTGACCCATTGGCCTTGCCTTAGGCCAGGTGGTGGGGTCTGGACTTTCCTGGACTTGCTCATTTCTTGGAAACAGAGACTTAGGCCTAGTCTCCTGAAGTGCCAATTTGAAACCTGTCATGGAGTCAGCTTGGCCTGTTTCAGAAAGAGACCATGTACTCTACAAATGTGAACAATCTTTTCTTTAGAAAAAAAATGTGTGCTGACTCTTGTTACAAAAGTCACAACAAGGGGGCTAGGAATATATCTCAGTTGCTAGATGGATTGTCTAGAATGCTTGAAGCCCTGGGTTTGATCTTTAGAACACATAAATTGGACTGGGCATGGTGGCACATACTTTTAATCCTAGAACTCTGGAGGTAGAAGCAGGAGGATCAGAAGTTCAAGGTAAGTCTCTGACTCAAAAACAAAGGAAAAACAGACAAGATATTCTGCTTGAGAGAGCTTACTATTGGAGGCAGGTTTCTCTCCCTCAAGATAGCTCTCTTTACTTGAGATAGTTCTCTCTTGCTAGAGAAATTCTAA
Organism: Montemys delectorum; assembly: GCA_019843815.1. Taxonomy (NCBI): domain Eukaryota; kingdom Metazoa; phylum Chordata; class Mammalia; order Rodentia; family Muridae; genus Montemys; species Montemys delectorum. The sequence continues at coordinate 29,899 of JADRCD010187594.1, forward strand.
AACCTCTCTGGATAGCTAATGGGTTTGCCAACCAAAGTCAGAAAAGGTGCTATAAAAAAATTCTTGGCTTTTCTAACCAAAGCCAAAAATTCTGCTAAAAAATGTCTATGAGAGCTATGTTTGCTCTTCAAGCAGTTCTCTCGGGTTGCTAGCTCTTGCAGACCAAAGACCAGTCTTTTATTTGAATATCAAATCAGTTATTTACTCCAGGTTCCCTTTTGATTATCCTATGAATCATTTTATGGTCTTAGCTCTTAGATTCTTCAAAAAGGACAACAAGTAAATTTGGTTTTTTAACAGTACAAATGAATTTAGCCAATCTGCTTGCCTTTGTAAGCAGACAATAAACTAGCTGTGTGGGGTCTGGCTCTGAGATTTCCATTTCTGCCATGCCTGGGCCTAAACTAGATCTGTTTATCTCCTTCCTTAATATCCTTCTGTTCTTTTAGGTCTATAAAGCCACTTATATATTTTCTTTTATTTTTGCATAGTTGAGAAATGATATATTCTTGAACTTGTGCTTTCAGAGTTCTTTCCCACAGTCTTAATGGCTGTCTGGAAGGTTACAGCTTTTACCATCTTGCTAAGGACATTAGACACACCCTCCCTGACTCAATTTGTCTTTGATTTCCATGGAGTCATTAACGTTGGCAGAGAGGACATTCCCAAGGGAGAACACAAAGTAATATATAAACAAGCCTCATACCTAGCAACAGCCAACACTCATAGAGGATCATTCCCTGTTGGCTTTGATCCCGCTGTGCTGTCCTTTTTGAATTGCCAGGCAGGAGTAGGCACAAGAATACATAAGCTTTGTATTTAGAATACCAATCCCAGTCTTAAGTTTATACTTCACATACTTTTTGGTCAAATCACTGATGTTTTTAGGTCCAAGTTTCTTAATCTATAAAATGAAACTAGAGAATAAATCACTTAAAGACACAGTATGGGGATTCTCAGATGAAATCATGGAGGTGCATTTGGAAAACTAGAACGTTCTAAATTCAAGTATGGATGTTTCTAGTTGAAGAAACTATATGAAAAATTGATTGCTTCAGTGAATTTTTAGTAAATAAGATGTTCACATGCTCAAATGTAACTCTGGTGGTGACTGTCTCACAAGGTTGATTATCTACAGACACTTATAACTTGGGATTCATTTATCCCCAGAAATAGAAATACCAAAAAATTTTGCTGATCACTGATTGGACCTCTGATTCTATCCTCTGAGTTCTGCCTATCGCCTGTGCCCTTCATCTCAATGGGCCTTCGTCTGGACTATTCTCCCATCAGCACCTGATCACCTTCCATATTTAAAGAATTATTGCTGTGCCTCAGAAACAAGCCCATGTTGTTGGATAAGAAGCCTGGCTCTGCCCTACGTGACTCCTTGCAGTCCATCAAATGCCCATTGTGCATTCCTGTTATTGCACTATGCACCATTATTACTTGTGCATGGTTTTATATAACCTAAACTGACGTCTGGGTCTCAAACAAATAGTTTCCATTTTCTAAGAAAACAACAGTACCAGGAAACTTTCAGGGGAATCATTGACCTCATTTTACGAGACAGAAAACTGCAGACTAGAGAGAAATGTGTGGTATTCAAAGAAAATTCAAATTACTTCAAAGCCCCACCCAAATCCGCAAGGCTGCCAGAACCTTCACTTCACTGTCACTCAAGTGGGCTGATGCATTGTCACATTCCACAATTATACATTTTATAGGTCAGAAATGTTCTTTAAAATATTTATTAATAGGCCAGCCACTTGCACATGTTACTCTCCCTTTGTTCTCTCATTTTACATGCCTATCCTCTACCTGTCCACCCATCCTGGTTCATGAGGCTAGTAATCTCATTTCTTTACACTACATAAACAGAATTTCAAAATGAAATTACAAATTCTATAAGTCATTCAATTTTTCATGATTTATTGAGGACAAAAGAACTGACCTAAGAGGCAGCTAACTGCCATAGACCTTAGAATTTAGCTGAGGAAGAAAGATACCTTTAGCTGTCCAAACAAGGACAGGACAGTCATGTAGACCAGAAGAACTAATTCCTAAGGGTGGGGCAAATTAAGTACAGTAGCCTAGATACCAAAGAAAATGGCCTGTCCTTGGTCTCAAGAACAACTTGTTTACAGTTAAGTCTTCCCTAGTGAACTTGAAAGAAATTGTCTGTTAGCCATCTTCTTTGTTAGAAGTTTCCTGGTTTCTCTGACAACTAAAAGAGTGTAAACAAAACAATGGAGATACCTCTCCTGCCATATATACCCACATCTAGCCACATCCTCCACAAAAGCCAAGGGAGACATTTCACTTAAACTATATCCACTAGAATCCCTGGTGTGAGGCCATTCCTAGACCATTCATCTTGGGAGGTGGTTTATGTCACTATGGTAGACATTATTACACCCAAGATGCCTTCGGAGAGAATGTGGTGAGGCTTTAATTGAAACACAGTTTGCAATGTTTGCTTGTGCCCACAGAAGTCCTTTCATTTGGTAGGACAGGTACCTGTTAGGAAGTCAGAGATGCAGTCATGACTAGGAACTATGTTCAAGGTTCTACACTTCATACTATCATCTAGGTTATGAAGCTACAATGTTCAAGAACAAATAAGAGACTATACTCACTTTAACAGTTCACTGAAATGATCTATGATTTATAGATATTTCAGTATATAGAATATGAGCCTCTATTTTCATGCTAACTTACATGCTGTAAAACCTAGAGGTGAACCCAGACTATCACAATCAAGGGTATCCTTGATTTGGTGTTGAAATATCTCATATCTGTAGAACTAACTACATCAGCCCCATTCAGGGTTAAATATAGCTTGTGAGATTGAGCTTCATGTTGCAATTTTCCAAGAACAGTGAAACTCTTCTACCTTGTATTAAATCTTCTACCTTGGAATAATTCTTGGAAAACAAAACCAAGAAAGTAGGTTATTACCTTGTGCACAGACAGGTATCTCTTGGCAGAATAAATCAAGAAATGTGGTTTCATATATTAACAACCCAGCCCCTGATCTTTATCAGAAACCATGAAGTTCATTAAGTTACCTTACTCATACAAGGTCCTCTCCTTTTCATGATCCATCCATGAATAAACTACTATTGTCATTTTTAAGTGGAATTAAAAGCATGGCTCGTATTTGATTGAAAACACCTAGGCACAGTATAAATTATTCACATTACACAAAACCATCCAAAAGCAAAATAAGATCAAAAAGATGCTAAAGACTGCAATTGTAGGAAGGCACAACCCTGAGAACTTTTGGCCCAATTTTATCTCTACCACTTTATATGGAATAAAAGAGAACCCCAGAGAATGTTCCAAACTAAGAACTAAAACTGGCAATGCTTTCCAACGCACGGAGGGGGGCTAGGATTAATTTTCAAAAGTCAATGTATAGCACTTTTTAATTTTAAAACAAAAGGTCATCCCAAAATAATTCATTGGCCACTAAAAACTGCATCAAACAGATTAGAGATACATACCTTTTCAACAAATATACCTTTAGTGCTTTAGTTTCTCTGACACTTGACATGAAAACTTTCCCCAGATCACACACTTCACTCTCATGTTTATAAACAGCTTTTCATTTTCTTTTATAGAATTGGGTTTTTCTTATCCTAGCATAGATCTCTTTCACTTGAATTCAGAATCAAGTAGTGACGACAGTAGTGAATATCAGTGTCTGGCTTTTTTTCTGTAATTATAAGAATTAAGGAGACTATTTAATGATAATCATTCTCAAAGGCATGCAATAAAAATAAGCTTAAAAATTATTCAAATTCAAAGTAGTTAAACTGCATCAATAGTTCAAGCATAATAAATCTACATAAGCATATACCCATACACACAAATACACATTCTTACCTTAAAGACATGAATACTCAGTTACCAAAGTTTACAGAGTCATGGTCTAAGCACTTAAGAACATCCAGAATATCCACAAAGGTGGATTATTTCAGACTTTCTCAGAAGGACAGAAACTGGATGTTTGCAGGTATCAGGGGAGAGTGCAAGATGATTTTTAAGTACAAGAAATCACATCTGTAAAAACAATGTCTGAAAATGTAAAACTAGAGCCACCAGTGTCCAAGAAAAAAAAAGGAATATGTGTAGATGGAAAAGTGAGAGACAAGAACAAAGTGAAGAAGAAAATCGGTTTGGGATTTGAAAGAATCATTTAAACAGAATTTGTGATGAGAGTGTTCTTTGATAGATTTGGAGAGGAGCAAGTAGACCCACTCCCCAGGTGTAACTCTCATTAGGGTGACTGTTAAGATTTTCCATGCATATGTCACTGGCTAGAGTCAGAATGAAAAATATATCATCTAGCATGGCCCCCTGGCCTCAGTGACAGAAACCCCTGATCTAACCCAGCTTAAAATTAGTTGTACTTCCTAACCACATTAGTCATTTAGGTGGACTCATGACCCTATCCAGACCTTAGTATAATATTTTTAAAACTCGGGTATGAGGCCATTGCCAGCTCCCCAGGTTTCTCCACAACTGAAGAGTTTCTCAGGCTATGTGACCTTCATCTTTAAACCTGGGAAGGTGTCAGAGAAGAGGTAGCTGTTGGTTGCCACCTGGAAATGATTTGCTTTTTCTGGCTGAATCGCCAGGCTGGGTTTCTAGCATAATTAAATACAGGGATTCTGGTAGGTACGTTGGCTATTTTAGTTACTTTATTCTCTGCTACAAAATACCTAACCAAAGAGAATAGGAAGTTTATTTTGGCTTGCATTATAATGAAAAAAGACACACCCTGGCAAGAACATAAGGTTCCAGGTCATATTCCATCTACAGTTCAGAAGCAGAAAATAATAGACATTCATGTTCAACTCACATTCTCCTTTTGATTCAGTGAAGGACTCCAGACTATAAATGATGCATCTCATAGTTAAGGTTGATCTTCCTTCCTCAGTCTCATCTAGATAACCCCCTCACAGACATGCCCAGTGGCCTTGTCTCCTAGGTGATTCTAGATACTGTCAAGTAGACAACATTAACCATCACACTAACTAGCCCATAGAAAATGCTGAATAAGCCTCAGGTATTAGAACTGCAATTGTGAGCTTTATGACAGTATATACAGGGTTCCTTTGGTTTAGATGAACAGAGAGCATAAAGGGAAGACACATTCAGAAACCACTGTTTGATCTGGGTGGCCAGAAGTTCCTTCAAAGCTCAGGAGCAAAAGAACCACACATCAGACAGGTCTGGGTTTAGTCATGGTAATAGGGCTTGGGATGTAGATAAGTTGCTCAAATACTTGACTAACATGCACAAAACCTTGGACTCAGTCCCAGAACAACATAAATAAAGCATGATGGAGCACACTTGTAATCCCAGAACTTGGGAGGTAGTGTTAGGGAAAATACAGAGTTCAAGGCCAGCATTTGTCAATCAATGACTATTTTTCACTCCTTTATTGTAGTAATGTATCTGTGGATATGATCTGACTTCTAGTGAATGGCCTGAATGCACAGGCTAGGAAACTGCTCACAACAAAAATGTGGCTTATCAAAATGGATTTTTTAAAAATTGTATGGTAGAATTGGGCATTGTCCTATACATGAATTGTCTTTTTAGAAAAACTATGTTATTCATGACAAATGTTAAGTAAAAACATGCTACCTATGCAGCATTTACAGATAAAAGTTTGTGTGTAAAAAAAAAACAGTGATTATTTTTCAAATGATTTTGACATAGGGCAGCTCTTCCTGAGATGTAAAGCCAGAAGATTTTATTTAAATATTTTTAAATAGTCAACTTTTCAGTTAATAAAAACCAACTATACTAAATTATCATATAGATGTGTGGTGGTTTCAATGTACTTGGTCCAGGGAGTGGCACTATTAAGAAGGGTGGCTGTATGTGTATAGTAGAGGACTGCAAATTTGATCATCAGTAGGAGGAAAGGACCTGGGCCTTGTGAAGGTTCTGTGCCTCAGTGTAGGGGAATGCCAGGGCCAATAAGTGGGAGAGGGTGGGGTGGCAGGCAAGGGGAGGGGGGAGGCAAAAGAAGTTTGTTCTTGTTTTTGTTTGCTTGTTTGTTTGTTTTTTGGAGGGGAACCTGGGAAAGGGAAAATTTACATGTAAATAAAGAAATTATCTAAAAAAAAAAAAAAAAAAAAAAAAAGAAGGGTGGCTGTGTTGGAGGAAGTGTGTCACTGTGGGGGAGGGTTTTGAGAGAGCTTCCTCCTAGCTGCCTCATGAGGCCAGTCTTCTGATTCCTTTTAGAATAAGATGCAGAACTTTCGGCTCCTTCTCCAGTGCCATGCCTTTCTGAACACTGGCACGCTTCCTGCCTGAGTGGTAATGAACTGAACCTCTGAACCTATAAGCCAGCCCCAAATAAATGTTGTTCTTGGTCATGGTGTCCCTCCACAGCAACAGAAACTCTACCAAGGAAAAGGTGGTTCCCCCTTCCCTCTCACTGTAGGCAGCGATTTGTCTTCACACATTCAGGAGGTTGCTAGGTTGTTTTTGCTGGTAGTATATTTTTTTTAAGTTTTTGTTGTTGTTGTTGTTGTTGTTGTTTAACATTTTATAGGTTTTCTGAGGACTTTTTTGTTTTGTTTTGCTTCACAATCTCTAAGATTGTATGGAAAAGGTACCTTAGATTAATAATAAGGAATCTAGGAAGACACGGAACTTGCCACCTGACAGTTGTTCAGCAGCTTGGATGAGTCAAGAGGAAATGAGGACGTATACATTTTAAGAAATATAGTAGATTTGATGTCTGCCTTTACCAATTCAAACTGGTCTACCAGGGAATAAACTGTGATTTAATTAATAAAGCATCCTTCACAATTCTAGAGCTTGAGAAACCCCAGACCAATGTGAGAGGTGAGAACCTCTTTGTAGCTGGCAGTAGATTTCCTGATGTTTTACACATGGCAGAACGAAGACAGATAGAGCCAACTCTAATTTTCTTCTTTTAGAGCTCTTCTAAACCTTTCTGATAGAGCTGAGAGATGCTGTGTATAATCTTCAAAAACCCAGAGCTACTCTTGGCTGTATATGATACCCACTAATCTCTTTAAACACATGTTATTCCAAATTTTGAAAGAAAAGAACTTCAGTTCAGGAAATTTTACCCTGTGCTCATGTATTCGAGGCTCTTCCCCACTTCCTCTTCTGTTAGTTTCAGTGTATCTGGTTTTATGTGGAGGTCCTTAATCCACTTGGATTTGAGCTTTATACAAGGAGATAAGAATGGATCCAACACATAATAAGGACATATGCTCCACTATGTTCATAGCAGCCTTATTTATAATAGCCAGAAGCTGCAAAGAACCCAGATGTCCTTGAACAGAAGAAGGGATACCAAAAAGATGTGGTATATTTACACAATGGAGTACTACTCAGCTATTAAAAACAAATTCATGAAATTCTTAGGTAAATGGATGGAACTAGAAAATATCATCCAGTATGAGGTAAGCCAATTACGAAAGGACACACATGGTATGCACTCACTGATAAGTGGTTATTAGCCCCAAAGGACAGAATACCCAAGATACAATTCACAGACCACATGAAGCTCAAAAAGAAGGAAGACCAAAGTGTGGGTACTTCGGTCCTTCTTAGAAAGGGGAACAAAATACTCAAGGGAGGAAATACGGAGACAAAGTATGAAGCAGAGACTGAAGGAAAGGTCATCCAGAGACTGCCCCACCTGGGGATCCATCCCATATACAGTTATCAAACCCAGACACTATTGCGGATGCCAAGAAGTGCATGCTGGCAGAAACCTGATGTATCTGTCTTCTGAAAGGCTCTGCCAGAGTCTGACAAATACAGAGGCAGATGCTCACAGCCAACTATTGAACTGAGCACGGGGTCTCCAGTGGAGGAGTTAGAGAAAGCACTGAAGAAGCTAAAGGGGTTTGCAACCCCATAGGAAGAACAACAATATCAACCAACCAGAACCCCCACAGCTCCCAGGGACTAAGCCACCAACCAGAGAGTACACATGGAGGAACCCATGGCTCCAGCTGCATATGTAGCAGAGGATAGCCTTGTCATCAATGGAAGGAGAGGCCCTTTGTCCTGTGAAGGCTCAATGCCCCAGTGTAGGCGAATGTCAGGGCAGGGAGGTGGGTATCGATGGGTTCATGGGTATCAGAACACCCTCAAAGAAGTAGGAGGAGGGGGAGACTGAGAAAGGGGATAACATTTGAAATGTAAATAAAGAAAATATCCAATTTAAAAAACAAGAAAAAGAAAAGAACTTCAGTGTTGAATTGCTTTTCTTCACATTAATGGAAAGAGGAATATGTAAAAATGACAGAATCTGATTATACCTTTGCTGGGGGCTTCTAGTCTCTCAAAGGCACAAACCTGTATGTTTTGGATCAGTGCACTGTTAGCATCAATAGTAGATTATGTAAGATAAACATGGTGAGATATTTATATACTAGGAATCACAGCCATTTTGTGAAGTGATAACAAAACACCAATAAATTAAGTGAGTTGCAGATCAAATTTATGTTCAGATAATTAGACAAACCAGCCAGGTCTCCATACTTTAGGCAAATATTTTCGACCTGATTGTATATCAAGTTTGAGGTCAGCTCATTTTCCTTTGCATCTTAGAGATGTTCCCCAAAATGTGAATAGGGTTTCTTAGTCTCTCGCCTATATTTGTCCTCCCTATAATGTATACATGAATCACTAAAGCTCTCATTATTTGAGTGGAATATACAATAGCAATTTTAAATGATTAAAAAAGGAGTCATTTTTTAAAATAATTACTATCATTAGTTCTTTTATTGGGGAATAAGAGAGAGAGAGAGAGAAATATATTGAGAATCAATAGAAGCCTTGGCCCACAGTCTCTAAGCTTTATTTATCTGCGAGTTGTTTATCTCCCCAAGCCCTCACTCAGAGGAAAGAATAATAATTATTGCTTAATTATAGCAGAAGTGAATTTTATCTTTCAGTTCTGAAACAAAATGACTCAGTGTTTGTTTTTTTAAAACAAACAAGTGTCTCTGGAAAGAAAATATTTTTTTTAAAACTAAAGTGTAAAATTGGCATAATTTCTTTGTTACAATAAGCTAAGATTGCTTGATTTTTCCATAGTGGGTCATGTCCTTACCTTTAATAAATGTCACTGAAGGACTCATCTCTCTCCAGGGACTGTATTAGTTTCCTATCATGTTGCTGTGATAAAATACCCTGACCAAAGTAACTTAAGGGAGAGTAGGTTTATTACTGAGGTGAAGTCAAGATACCATGAATTCGGAGCATCTAGTCACATTACATCCACTGTCAAGACCAAGGAGCAGTGAATCATCATGTGCTAGTTCTCAGTGGGCTTCTCTCTTACATAATCCAGGATCCCTTTGTCCAGGGAACAGTGCCATTCATAGTAGGTTGGTCTTATAATCTCAACTAAGGCAATCAAGTTCATGCTAACAGACCAGCCCAAGGTCCATCTCTCATCTTGACTATGCCAAGTTGATAGTCAATTCGAACCATCATAAGTACCATCCTTCTACTACTCATAACTGTATAAGCCCAGGAGAAATCCCTCCAGAGAAAGTATCCTTTTGGTCTGACTTGTGCCTTACTTGGTTATACTTACCTTTAGAGAAACAGAGCTCACCCCCATCCAAGGCCTATCTATATCTATAGTAGATCCCTGTGATAGTCTAAGCAGATAACTTGGGTTTTATTCACTCATCTAGAAACTTGGCACTTAGTCCCATAATCTATCTCATCTCAATTTCTTACCTTCACAGGTCTCTCAGCTCCACTAGATCTTCAAGTCACTTCCTCTCTTGTAGCTTATGTGGAAACCCTGATAACATCACCTTGCACACTTCTTGGGACAAGGACCAGAAATACAGATCCGTGGAAGACCTTTCTTCAGTTTGCTATTTCCTGACCATCTTTCTCCTTATGTGGAATATACTAAGGATGATAATTACACTATCCTGACTGTCTCTGTATCCTGTTTCACAAAATATTAAAGATGACCAGCACATCCCTGCACTTGCCAGCAACTCTTGGGCCCTGGCAGCCTAGCTGGCCATGCACTGGCAGGCAATGGCCAAACGGCTTTTTTCTTGTGGAGGTTCTGACACATAACTCCACAATCTCTCCACCCTGTTAGCATCACCAAATGCCTGCGTCTATGTATGGGCGGGTCCACAGACCTGTTGCCAGGGCAACAGCCACCATTTTCCCAAAATCCCTAGGGCTTGCCTCCCACCTTTACCTGGGCCATATGTCACAACCCATATATATGGGGTACATTCCTCCATTTCTCTCTTTCTCCCATTCCTCTCTTTCCACGCCACTTCCCCCTCTCACCCTCTCAATTAAACCTCTTATGAGTGGAACTTTTTGGACCTAGTGTGTGGTACTTTCTGATGCAAACGCCTCTCCGAACACATCACACCCAGCTTACTAAGTTCCCACTGGCAGATCATTACCATGCCATTCCCATGCTTTAAATCCTCCACTAACATTGTAGTGCACATCTGGCAAATCCACATTTTGCCACCGTACCTTTCTCTCTTGAATCCAATTGAACCACTGCATGAAGGAAAACACCACACAGACTTAGTTCAGAAACAATGGCAACTAAATCGCTGGATGCAACAACTAAAATCCTAATCTTGTAACCCATATTAAATCTAAGTCCTTCAGTGGTGAATCCTGACGGATCTGCCATTGAAACTGGGAGACACTAGTAATTTCATCTTGTCCTCAAGCTATCCCTGTCCAAAAGGACTTAACTCTCTCCTGCTTCCTCACTTCCTCTGTCCAACCCGGAAGTCCCTCCTACTTGCATAGTGATTGGCTCCATTATTCATTATGGGATTGGTTGGCAATAAGTCACCAGAGTACATGACTCACTCCTTGTCCACAACCCCTCCCAGGAGAGCGGGATGAGCATCAAAATGCAAACATCAGGAGAAGCCCATCCACAACAGTATCCTTTTGCCATTTTAAATATGTTCATTGAGTCCATGAGTTCTTTTCTCTGATGTCCATCTGTCAACCTTCCTGGAAGGGATAAAAGGAAATTTCCAGGGTGCTTAAAAAAAAAAAAAAAAAAAAAAAAAAAAAAAAAAGTGAGGAATCAGAGAAAACATACTATACTTAATATAATTCCCCAAATTCAACCCTTTAAACCAG
>JADRCD010187595.1:0-16228 GCA_019843815.1 Montemys delectorum
AGTAAGTGTCTCAGTTACTGAGAGGCATTGTATAAAAAACGACTGATTGTTTTGGCAGCATGTGTATAGTAGAGGATTGCAAATTTGATCATCAATAGGAAGAATGGACCTCGGCCTTGTGAAGGTTTTGTGCCCCAGTGTAGGGGAATGCCAGGGCCAATAAGTGGGAGATGGTGGGATGGTAGGCATGGGGAGAGGGGAGGCAACAGGGGTTTGTTCTTGTTGTTTTTGTTTGTTTGTTTGTTTGTTTTTTGGAGGGGAAACTGGGAAAGGAGAAATTTACATGTAAATAAAGAAAATATCTAATAAAAAAATAGGACCATGAGTCATAAGAGACAGTACCAAATAATTTCTGTTTGCTTTATTAAGTTTTTGCATAAGCTTGTATGTACAACGGCAAACTTAAATCCTGTAGACACATGATATATATACAGAGAAAGCACCCAGAGCCTTCTAAGACAGTAATAGAATTAAATATAATTTGCTTATGACAACTCAACAGAATGCCAGAGAACTACTCTGGTAATATACACAATTATGAGAAGTTGGAATATGTTAATTTCGAGAAGACATTTAGATTGTGAATTTGCAGAAATCCAAATTAACAAGGATATCCCATGTAATGGGATTCATGGAATTTTTATAGAGCAGAGTGAAAAGTACATGGTCGAAAAAAGTATATGTAGACATTTAGATTTAGAGTTTGTGTCTAGGTGACTTTCATTGGGGTGTTGCAAGAGTCTTCATGACAGTGTTTATTGTCTTAATAGACAGAGACCTCTAAGTTTAAAAAAATCATTAATTAATACAGGAATGTCAACAAACACTCACAAGTTTCAGAATAAACTAAGGGTTATGAACTTGAGAGCCTTGTTGAGGCTGGACTTTGTTCATGCTCCCCCCTCACACATGATGAAACATAGAACTGAGCACTGGAACTGATATCCTATAATATGATCACACCCACACATAGTGACATTCTCATTGTAAAGCAAGTAACTGAGCTACAGAATTAATGCAGTCAGGCTGCCTCAACTACAAGCAACACTAGAAAAACAAATCCACAGTACGTCTCTATCCCTGGATTTGTAAAGTCTATATACACCTGGAGAGTAGTAGCTTTTCTGTTCTCTGTTATCAATAGTCTTTCTCAAAAGGGACACACATTATATTTCAGCTCTAATCCAATTTTAATTTCATGTTATAGTCAACTATTATGGCCTTTGTATATTAAGTTAACAATCAAACAAACTTTTATGAGAACAATTTTAAAAACAAAACTCACCTTGTATAATTAAAAAATATATATATAGCTAATCAGTGGTAGCACATGCCTTTAATCTCAGTACTTGGGAAGCAGAAGCAGGTGAATTTCTGACTTTGAGGCCAGCCTGGTCTATAGAATGAGTTTCAGGACAGCCAGGGATACACAGAGAAACCATAAAAAGATGTATATGATGCATATATTCTAAGTCTTTATCCTTTTCTCAACTAGGGCATCAATTTTTAATGAATGACATTTTGACTTATGAAAAGTTTATTCTAAATATCATGCGAATTTGAATGATGTTTCATGTTTCCTGTCAATTCCTAAGACATTTCTATTATGAGCCAAGTGACATCTGCACCTTTATGAGTATTATAATTATTCGGATTAAATTTGTAATTTGCTTTATCAACGACCATTTGTAAACACTGGTACTTTCTGTGTTGCCACAGTCAATGCCAGTCCTTTGTTGAAACTATACACCAAGGGACAGTGGCTTCAGCTGCTTATCTTTTCTGAGATTACTATTTAATTCTGACCCAAAGTGTAGTCACAAGATAAGGTATGTCCTCAAAGGTGACTTTCCACACAGAATTATGCCCACATATGGACACCAAAGGCCAACATTGGATGCCATTCTTCAGGTGCTTTCCTTGTTATTTTCAGACAGGATTTCTCACTAGCATAAATCTGTCAATTTAATTATGCTGGCTGGCCAGTGAGCCCCAGGAATTTGTCTATCTTCACCTTCCAAGAGCTGAAATTACAAGCATGCACCATCACCCCATCTTCTCTACATGGGTTCTTGGAATTGAACTCACCTCCTTAAGTTTACATAGGCAAGTACTTTATTGACTGACCTATATCTCTAGACCCCAAATTCTCTTAAATAATTTAAGTTTCATCTCCAGTAAAAATATTATACAGAAACCTAAAATGCTGGAATGTCATTTCATACAAGACAAATGAAATTCGAAGCTGATTGCTGAACAGAAAAAACTTTCTGTGAGCATTTTCCAGGTCATTGAGTTACTTAGTGGCCACAGAGCATTTAAACACATGCATGCCCTGGAATTTGCTTAACTAATATTCAGTTGTTGGACAATGAATTTACAGAAAGATATTTATTACCATCTGCCTAAATGAGCCTCATTCAATTCTTGGTATTTTTAGACTTTTTTAGTTTTAATTACAGGTATTTATGAATGTCTGGTAGACGCACATGGGTATATGCACGAGCAGAGAACAGTCCGGGAAGTCAGAAGCATCAGATGATTTTAGAGATAAAGGGCAGTGATAAACCCTCTGACACAGGTGCTAGTAACTGAACTGGGTCCTCTGCAAGAATATTATGCTGAGTTTTCTCTACAGCTCTACAGCCACATCTTGAGCATTGTTCCATCCCCAAACAAAAAGCATATAGCTGTGATATCTTTCTGTTTTTTTTCAGGGCAAATAAATGGATATAGTCTCAAACTGATCGCTACATTTTTATATCATTGAATATATGCATGTGTATGTGTGTGTGTGTGTGTGTGTGTGTGTGTGTGTGTGTGTACGTGTGTTAGTAAATCTCATAGACTTTATCAGAGAAGATTCTGTGTGAAGTGGCTGGTAATTAATTAAAAAAATGTTCAGCCATACCTCCTCCCCAAGGGTCATGGCCCATTACAGAAGAGTAGATTCAAAGAGTGGAACAGCTAGTAGTTAGTAAGGACTAGAAGCAAAACAGTGTGTGCTGTATGTATATTACAGGACTTCCTGATTCAATGCTTCAATCCTGAACTTACTCTAGCTACAGTTATAGTCATCAAGTCAGTCAGCAATTTCCAGCAAATGGTTTCACACCAAGAAGAATATATACAACACAAATTGGAATATATAGGTTCTCATATTTTTTTTAATTTTTCATATATCTTCTTTTCTTTTTTATGAGATATTTTCTATATTTACATGTAAATTTCTCCCTTCCCAGTTTCCCCTCCAAAAACAAACAAACAAACAAACAAACAAAAACAACAAGAACAAACCCCTGTTGCCTCCCCCATCCCCATGCCTGCCACCCCACCTTCTCCCACTTATTGGCTCTGGCATTCCCCTACACTGGGGAACAAAACCTTCACAAGGCCGAGATCCTTTCCTCCTATTGATGATTGAATTTGGTTCTCATATTTTTAAAGGAGGACACAAACAGGAAATGTATGATGGGAACTGCACATTTGTCAGGGGTTAAGGGGTATTTTGGGACAAGAATGTTCAAAATATTTTATATAAAATCATAAAAGAAACAGTAAAAAGTTTTAGACATCAAATTAAAAATTATAGAAATAGTCTATAGGGTTTTTAATATCTGGAATGATAAATTATTTGTCCAGTGTTTTTGTCTAATATATGCTACCAACTAGCTCATTTCACACATCAAATGTTGTACTTGTGATTAATATCTAGCGTTCCGAAAATGCAAAATTAGAGATATTGGCAAGTCATATCTACCAAGAATCTAAAAAAATCAATTATTTTAGATAACAAGGCAAAGGTGTTTTCAGTCACATATATGGTTTATTTCATATATATGGTATAGCTCTGGTTTCACATTGACTTAATGTCATGGAATGGGCAGCAATAAGGAAGCCCAACTACAGTATTCAATCTCTTACATTGAAAAACAAAACAAAACAAAACATACTGGATTACTATAATTGCCTTCAACTAAACAGAGATGCCCTCCTTCACACAATGACTTTCATAGACTTTTCTTAGTAGAAGGCTGTAAATGAACATAGAAAAAAAAATCTTTAGCTAAACCCTGAGACAAAACATCTCATAAAAAGAGCCCGTAGACACAAACTTCAAGTCCTTTTTACCCAAAGGCATCTTCTACCAGTAGCAGAAATGAGGAAGACAGAGGTAGAGGCTAAGTGAGAAGAGAGTTGTCAGTTTTCATCTGTCTCCTCAGATAGGAGTAGAGGCCTTGCACATGAATGAACATGCTGTCTTATTGACTAGATTTCTCCTTTGGATGTCCTAGAGATGGAAGGAGTCAGTTCCCATCTCTTTGATACATCACTGTAGAATATATGAGAAGCAACAGAGGTTCTCTTCATGTTTCCTTTCTTTCTATTTTAATTATATTCAGTGGAGGAAGACAAGTCTTATCTCCCCATAAGCAAGATTCCTTCATTGTGACTACTGGTTTGAGGCAAACTTAACGTCTGTCAGTTTTGAAGCATCAAGGTTACATTGACTTTTTCTTTCTTATGTTTTTGCTCTGTTAGAGAGCCAATTTGAGAAATCTATATATGGTTGCTCAGAAACAGGCAATGAGCTGCTTCAGATGCTCTCTTTAAAGATCAGAATATGTAGAAATGTTGTTCCTCTTTTCTGAATGTACTTACATACACTTTTCACTCTATTTTTTTTTATTCTATGATTATCTTTGACTATCTAAGGAAGCTGAGGGACTCACTTTTGACAGAATTAAGATGGCCACGTAGTCTTGGTTGTTTGTTTGTTTTTCAAAGATGGATCTACACTATGTTCTCTTGAACTTGGACTATGGTTGGTGTTTCATTTATAAAGAAGAGAGATGAGATAAATAGAGTCAGCTTTTCTGGAGATGAGATGTGAATTCATGGAAGAATTGTTGTTCTACATCAATTTTTTATACATTATCCAACTCATCTCATTTCACTATCACGAAGTGCATTCTAAAATCTCAGCAACAACCTTTATTTTTTAAATGCATGTTATAAGACTGCCAGATGGTCTGGTCAATGGCCCCATCTGAGATGTAGGGTGTCCTCAGGAGACTGTGACCTATAAATAAACTATACTTAAGTCTTTTATTCTAGAGTATTGGCTAGTTTTATGTCAACTTGACACAAGCTAGTGTCATCAGAGGAGGGAGCCTTAGCTGGGAAAATATCTCTGTAAGATTTGGCTGTAGGGAAGCCTGTAGGGCATTTTCTTAACTAGCAATTGACTGAATCAGCAAGCCAGTCAACAGTACTGCTCTATGGCCTCTGTATCAGCTCCTACTGTTCTTTCTTCCTTCTGTGATGGACAGTAATATGAAAGTATAAGCCATCCAAACCTTTCCTCCACAACTTGCTCTGATCATGGTATTTTGTTGCAGCAACAGAAACTGTGAAAAGAAGTATATAACAGGGTTACAGTTTCTAGCTATGTCCCCTCCTAGTTAGCACAAGTATTTGTAAAAGAGTGGACAAAACAGGTATACACAAAATGGAACATACACTCTGATGGAGATTCTCATCCTACCTCTTACTGCACTGAAATCCATATGCTATTCCAATCGTAGTTTATGGTTATGTTCTCTAAACTTACCTCCTTTCCTACTTGGTCCAAGTAGGTGTCTATTTTGTGACAGGGAAGATATTTTGATACTAAGAGCTTTTCTTGATATACTCTTTTTTTGGGCTCTTCTTTGCTTATGAGCTCTTTCTGTTCTAAGAGCTTGAGCCCACTGAAATTCAGTGCTTCTGAACTTCTGCAGCATTGATCTTCTGTTCCACACAAATTGACAGACTTATTATTTTGTTCTGTATACACTTACTCATTATTATCTCAAATGCAACTAATGATATTTTTCAGGTTTTATTTAACTGTACCATTTTATACCTGGAAAGAACATTAGTAATTTCTAACCCAGCCCTTTCATTTGTACAGAAGGGAGAAAATGACACTAAAAGATGAGTAGCTTCCCTAAAGTCAAACTAAATTTTTCAAAGTACATTCTCTTTGGATCTAGCAGCACTGACAAATTAAAAGGCACTCATGATAAATTCTGTGAAGGAATGGATGCATGCTCATTACCCTTTAACAAGGAATATCTTACAATTGCTACTGCACAGTAACGTTTTTAAGAAATCCTGCAGAAAATCAAAAGCTATTCCAATTGTTTTAACTCCATTTCCCCTAGAATTTTAAATTCAATGCTTTTTGTTCAAAACCCATAGTAATTTGTAGATGAACTAATGTCCTTGGGGTATGCTTTACTATGGCATTTGCTTGACTTTGCCAACTTGTTCCTAATTTCACATCTCAAAATTTAAGGAAGAATATTTTGCTTAACAACAATTAGAAAAATAAGACTATAACATTCTTTCATTTTTCTTAATTTCAAAATTTCTAACTACTTTTATTCTTGAATTTAGCCATCATTTCTACAAAAGAATATTACATTATGTTATATAGTCTGCTTTTAAAACATAGACGCTCCAATTCCAAAGAAAAGAATCCATGCTCTTTTTTTCCTTCTGTTATAGCAGTAAGAATAGGCCAAACCCTTTGTTTCAAGATGGAAAATTCATCTCAGTGCTCTATGAGAGTGAAACTCATGTGTGTAAAATCCTAAAATTCAGACATATTAGAAGGATTATGTTAAATGTAGTTTTCTTGCAGACATGAAGATCAGAATTCAACAGAAAGTGGAAAATTTTAATGCCATAAAGAGAACTTTACTTGTTGGACAGCTTCAAATCATGCCTTCCACTATTGTTTTGGTTGATCAAACACCACCATCACATTTGTCATCTTTTCCCATCTGGAATTGACTACTTTGGGCTTCCCTCCTCAATTCTTCTCCTCTTTCTTCCTTCTTCTATTTCTATTGCCTTTTCGTCTTCACTTCTGTCATCTTTAGCACTATTCCTTTTTTCATCCTTTCCCTTAGGGATTTCATTTCCTTCAGTTCTTGGGTGATGCAGCTGCATGTTAAAAATTGAGTAAATAAAATTTACTAGCTATTTAGAAAGATACTATGCAACTGAAAAGCAGTGAGACATTAGAGGTACAAATGTATTGTGCTTTGTTATCCCAGAATTCTTATAAAAACAATTGGCCCTTTATCCATGAAGAATGGCTATTCACACATGCCAGCAGGATGTGCACAAGAGTATAATAGCTCATTTACATATCCATAAATCTTAATACAACAGAATCTAATAGTGCCCCCAGACTTTATTATAAACAGTGACTTTCTGGAAATTTTGTTAAAAGGAATATATTATAATTTTGTAAGCATTCTAATTCTGATGAATTACATCATGAAGAAACACCCATTAACACCAAAAGCCATATTGGCAAAGTATGCCCTTTGCAAAGTAAGATGTGCTCCAGGTAGGTCTGTGTGGATCATCTAAAATCTTCATCTATGTTTACTCTACTCAAATGGGAAGAATTATGAAACACAGAACACTTATTGATAAAAGAATAGATAAGATATGAATGAAGATAAAATAAAAGCATTCTACTACCTCATCTCTACAATAAAGAAATATGAAGAGTAGAAGGATGGGGTTTTTATTACCTAATGAGTAAACCTGGTAAGTTATAGATAGACTCTAAAATATATAATTCAAATGTATGAACAGAAATCTCTCATACATGCAAACATCATGAAATGCATTTGCACACATGCATACAAACATACAAGCATACATATGTTAAACATCAATGTTTTTTTTCCTAGGGCAGATAATTTCTACCTATCTTAGCATTCACTAGTTGCTTGTAGTTATTCTTTCCTTCCTTCCTTCCTTCCTTCCTTCCTTCCTTCCTTCCTTCCTTCCTCTCTCTCTCTCTCTCTCTCTCTCTCTCTCTCTCTTTCTTTCTTTCTTTCTTTCTTTCTTTCTTTCTTTCAGGTTGGTATTTTACACTTTCCTGTGTAGACCTAGCTGTTCTGAAATTCTATCTGTAGACTGGGGTGGCCTCAAACTCAAGAGATCTCTCCCTCCCAAGTACTGGAATAAAAGGCTAGGCAAGGCAAACTTATAGAAAGAAAATAGTCTCAAGATAAGACAAAAAGTCAGAGATACATCTTTCCCCACTACTAGGAGTTCCCAAAAGTCACCAATCGAACAGCCTTTAATATATACACAGAGTACCAGGTGAAGACTCATGAACTCCCTATGTTTGCTGTTTAAGTGTCTGTGAGACTGTAGCTCGATGAACACAGACAAGCTGACCAAGAGCCTGCATGAACCCTTTATCGATGTTCTACTTTCTTTGGAATGAGAGGGTATGCTGCAGACTACAAAAAGAAACTTGGACACCAACTAAGCCACAAGACCTGAGGGTCTCCCCACCCTAGTGGATGCCTAGTGAGGTCCATGCAAGCAGTGAGAGCAGAGAAGTCGGGGGTTCAGAAGCCCTTTGAGTACACAGTGCAAATAACCATACCAGGACCAGCTATCAGGAGGCAAATCGACTTTACTTAGAGGACTCAAAGCTTCCAAAGTTTTGAAGGACTGAGGGTGGGAGCATCCAAAATGGGCAAAGGTCATTGGTTAGGGGCTTAGGATACCTGAAATGCCTCAGGAGCTAGAGAAGCATTTCAGGAATCTCAGGTGCTAGCTGAACAGGATTTATTAGAAGAAAGGAAATTGACCCTGTAATCCAGTTGAGGCTACATGACATTCCTCAAGTAGAGGCAATATGGTGATTTAGAATTCTCCAGACAAGGTCAGAGAAGAAGCAGCCCCACTAAAAAAAGGGGTATAAAGCCTGAGGATATCAGGTCTTGGTGAACTTTGACCTTAATTAGCATCTACAATCTGTCCTGACTGAAAGATATACTGGGACAATGGTAACATAGAACTTGTGTATATTTTAAATTGAAGCCTATAACCTGAGAAGGAGCCCAGGCCCTACACTGATTGAATGACTAGGAACTGGAAACTGAATAGCCCACAGACTTAAGTAGAACTACCCAGGACTGTCCCTTCTCTCCCCCTCCCAAAAAAACGACCAATGAAATGATTCCTAATTATATTCTACTATGTTCAAAACTAGTATCCTTGTCCAGTAGTTATCAGAGAGGTTCCTCCTGCAGTGGGAGCTGGTGCAGAGACTCACAGACAGACATTATGCAGAGAAAGTTCAAATTGGAAGTCTCCATTGGTCCCTAACCTCAGAGATTAGAGAACTCCACAGAAGATAAGGGTGAAAAGAATTTAGAAATCAAAGAGAATAGAGAATAATACTATAAGACCATGGCCCACCAATCAGATGAATCTCTTGAACTTTGTTTTTTTTTTTTGGGGGGGGGAGGGTGAAGTTGTTTTGGTTTTCTTTATTGTTGTTTACTAAAATGAAGTTAAAACTCTGTGTTTTAATGAATGTTCTCCTGTCATGAAACTGGTTTACTATATTTAACAAGGTAACATTACAGAGTCTCTTGATTCTGTTTTTGTAAATAATTAAACTGTGATTATTTAAATAGGACAGTTGTCTTTATTTACTTTTTCAGAACATTTGTTAATCTTGGAATCATAGACTTCATAAAGACAAATAATCAGACATTACAGCTGAGCCCTCAGTAATGTCCTCTCTTTCTTCTCTTTTCTATTTGTGCTGCCACCAGTCTTTTAAAGAGGTAGAATTTGAGCTCCCTCATCATGCTTGTTCTTTCTGCAGTGCAATTCAGTCACACCTCATAAGGCAAATAAATATTTCAGGAACAGAAGAACTTTGATTTCAAGTGTCTAAAATGCTATGAATGCACCCTCATCCTTGCCTACATTCACCCACAGAATAGAATGGAAAAATGCCGTGGTCAGCCATCACTTAGATAATTGTGTTATGTCTAGGATCTTTTATGCTCATAAGATGAAGAGTGATCCCAGGCCTTATTGGTTTGTATTCCATTTTGATCCTGGATATTGATAAGATTTAGCTTAGAGATATTTGGAAAAGCTTTGTGCCTTATGAAAAATATACAAATCATTAATATGAAAAAATCACAATAAGAATGCATTTTTCCATAAAAATTTCATTCTTGCATTCTAATGAGATCATCATCTTTAAAGATAATAACAATAAAACATACATATGTAACACTTATTCTGATCAAAGCTCTATCCTGAAAAAATATATTGACTTTAGTCTACAAAGTTCTTTCTGACAAATCAATATGCCAAGTTTTTACATAACTAATGTTTTAGACTAACAGTTAGAATTAGAGAATATAAATACGAGTCAGTTGATTCCAGAGTAAAACAAACAAATAAACAAACAAAAATAAAAACAAATTTAATCTTTTAGTAAATGCTGTGCACATAACCTTGCCTATTTGGTCTTAGTGAGTTATGATCACATATATCTTGTTAGAATATATACATAAATACATATTTGTGTATTTTATAATGTGATTGATGCTTTAATTTAGCTCAGCCTAACTCTTTGTGCTGCCTACAGATGGTTTGCCTGAATGATGTTTATCAGCATTTGGGAATCAAGAAGTTCAATCCAGGTGTAGTAGATGGTTATCAAAGTGAAAGTAATCAGTTCTTCCTCCATCCTTATATGCCAAGTGATTTGACAGCATTTCAATCAAGAGATGTAGACTATTTTTATATCCTTTTTAATCTGAGTTCCTAGCAGTGAAGTAGAAGAATTGATCTGAGCAAATCTGAGCCGAAACACCAAGAACCAAACCATATTATTACTCTGTTTGTCTTTGTCATTGTCATGTGAACAATCTGAGTGGTTCTCCCCCACCCCAGGGAAATAATAGCAAAGGTACAACCAACTTAATGACATTCATGGACAGACACCTATGACAATTCTTAGACCTGCCCTCTTTTCAAGCTCCAAGTTTTCTAGAGATACATAAACAAACCAACCAAAATAGTCAGGCTGTTAAAGATTCACACAGGCACTCAAATCATCTGTAGCCTTATGAACAATATTACATGGAAATTGGTCATTGAAGGCTATTGTTTTTCTTTTTTAGAGTGACTTTTTACACAATGGTAATGAAGTGATACATGTAGACAGCAAGAATAAAAGTCATATAATGCCCCTCATTTTCCATTCAGTTTGGTTTTCATTCATTCATTCATGTTATTGAAGTAAGCTATAAAGAAGTAACAATTTGGCACTCTAAATATGATTTTTCATAAGAAGCAATCTGTTTATTTTAAAATAGACTAGAGGGAAATGGATATATAGTATTGTCTTTAAGAAATACATCTTTGTCATTTAGTATTTAAGAGAACACACACACTTGCTAAATTAATCAAATTTTAGCAGCTGCTCGGAGCAGAGTCCTGCTCAGCAATTCAATACAAGGTTCACTTCACCTTTATATCCAGTTGCAACTTGGTCCATTTTCCTGCATCGCTCACACATTTCCCAGTGCCTATTTTTGTCCACTTAGACTTAGATCAATACACTTAACTCGGTTTTTTTTTCCTTAACTCTCTTCTACCTGACCTACTTTATTTCTGTCCCAGTTCTTAATTCAGAATATCTCTGTGATGCAGCTCATCACAATTCAGCCTCAGTTTACCTTTACACAAGGGTCTAATATGATAAATGGCACATTAAATCTGTTAGATATTTTCCTTGTATCATCTTTGAGGCATAAATATTTTAGATGGAAATAGGAAACAACTTGGCAGCTATGAAAGTGCTATAAACATATGTGTATGCATTCATAAATCAATGGTAATAATAAATTGCATTCACATGTCGTTTAATTTTTCTTGATCATCAGTAAGATCGTAAAAGTTCACTCCTCATACTGCCTCTGAAACACATTCTTGGTTCTTTTGAATCTGTCTGCTCTATTAGTCAGACTGTGCATTGTATCTCATGATCCTGTACTGTGGTCTCCCTAAATCTACAGGCATTTTACCATGGATTATTAATTTGGTGGTTACATTAGAGAAAATGATCCTCTCTTGTTAAAACCAGTTAGAAATTTTGCATATCAAAAACTTCTGCTGGTGACATTTAAACCAAGGACTCACCCTGCTTTCTAATGTCCTTTATTCTCTTACTCAGCGGGTAGCAGCTGATGAGTTCAGGTTGGAGTTTTGCAGAAAGCAGTTCACTCACTCAAACCTGCCCTGCTTTATTCTCAACCTCTCCTACTCCAGTGTCCCCTTTCTCCTTAATCCCAACTTCTTAGGTTCATAATTAGACTCTGCAACCTCTAAGCTACTTCTCCAAAGTGATGAGCTACTAAAAATACAGCCCTGCAGGAATACATTCAACTTCTATTTCTGTTATTTTTTTTTTAACACCAGTTTCAGATGAACAAAGCAGTTAAACAAAAGGAGAGAGAAAGTGCTGTGATTGCGAAGATGTAACGTCGACACATACTTTGTTCATTTTAATTACACGAAGTCATCATTTAGCAGGATACTGTGAAGAGAAGGCTGCCACAGACCTTCATTCTTTTGATATTTTCCATTTAAAGCCTCTTTCAACGACCCTGAGCACAAATACCTTCGTTGTAACCCTGAAAACCCCTGTATCTCTGTATAGCCCATGAAATGGGCTCTTTTAAGGTGTGGGAAAAGTTGGACATAATTGGACCGCTCTGCTAATGAGACCTACTTCCATCACTCCTCTTACTGTCTCATGGCATTTAAGATGAGCCTTTTAAAACTAGGTTACAGAAAAGAGGATGGGACCCGAGGAAGGGTGTGAGGACTCTCAGCCTTAAGAAGTAGACATACAAAGCCAGAAAAAAAAAGAGGAGGAAAACAATCCATTTTTTTGTGAAAAATCTAAATTCTGGATTTTGTTCTTCTGCACCCACATATTTAGTATTTAGAAGCTGCTATTTTAAGCTCTGTCTGGGAACAGTACATCATTGGCTTAATTTCTTTGATGATATTATATACTTTTTATTTCATGCATATTGTGTCAGGTGTTATGGTGGGAAATGTGTTACTTTGCATAAGTTATACTGACATAACTAGCATGATATATGATCGCTCCTTATTGTATAGATGAAATGTTGAACCTGTTTTGTCTTAATATAATACTAGAAATTACATCATAGTACAAGCTAGGATTTGACCTCAGCATATGCAATGGAATATCTGGGACTTTGATAACAAGATCCATATTAAGAATTAAGAATATAAAATCAATTTCATGATCCCCTGTCACATGTTAAAACTTTTAATGTATATGTATATAGTTCTTTGAGTATTGTGTCAATGTTTTCTGTTATCTTCTGCACTTGAGATTCTCTGTTCTGTCTCTTGTAGTCTGTTGGTCCCCTGATTTCTTTCCAAGATTTTCTATCTCCAGAGTTGTCTCTCTTTGTGATTTCTTAATTGTTTCTACTTCCATTTTTAGGTCCTGGATTGTTCTGTTCAATTCCTTCACCTGTTTGGTTGTGCTTTCCTGTAATTCTTTAAGGGATATTTGTGTTTCCTCTTTAAGGGCTTGTACCTCTTTACCTGTGTTCTCTTGTATTTCTTCAAGGAAGTTATTTATGTTTTTCGTAAATTCCTCTATCACCATCATGAGATAGGATTTTAGACCCAAATCTTGCTTTTCATGTGTGTTGAGGTATCCAGGACTTGCTGTGGTAGGAGTACTAGGTTCTGATGATGCCAAGTAGTCTTGGTTTCTGTTGGTAAGATTCTTGCATTTTCCTTTAGCCATCTGTTAATCTCTGGTATTAGATGTTATTGTTGTCTCTGGCTGGGTCTGTAAGCCTGTGTCAGCACTTCTGGGAGATCAACTCTACCCTGGCAGGACCTGTGTTCGCAGGGCTGTAGATCAGCAGTCCCTCCTGGGTGCAAGTAGATGAATGAAGGCTGCAGCAGCTTCTGTGGCCTGTGCCTCCCAGCTGGTCCTACCTGAGATCCGGGGTCAGAGGACTCCCTGAAAAGAAGCTCTTCCTTGCAGGAAACGTGTTCAGAGGGTTGTGGATCTACAGTCTTTCCTCGTTGTAGACAGAGGTAGAAAGGATCCTGTCCCAGTTCTTTTTTGTTGTTGTTTTTTTTAAAGGTTTATTTATTTATTACATGTAAGTACACCCTAGCTGTCTTCAGACACCCCAGAAGAGGGCATCAACTCTCATTAAGCATGGCTGTGAGCCACTATGTGGTTGCTGGGATTTGAACTCAGGACCTTCGGAAGAGCAGTCAGTGCTCTTAACTGCTGAGCCATCTCTCCAGCCCCCTGTCCCAGTTCTTAATGCTTATAATTCTATGTTCTTGATAGCAAAGAGGTTTATGAGGTCAATTGGCTACAATCTTTGAACTGCTAAAGGGTCAGGAATTGGAAAAACATACTTATCTAATATCTAATATATACTAAAATATAATAATTAATTTTATGATGCTAAAATGTATCTGAGTAAAGAGATTGAAGTGCTTGGTCACTATCAATAAAGGTCGGCTTAAGGGCTGTCCTACCATATCAGAGACTGTCACTGTTCTTTATTGTTATCTCGCTGATAAGGACTGTAGTCACTGGTATAGGATTGGTGTACAAAGAATATTATTTTAGTGCTGGAAGGATTAAATGAAAGGGCAAATACATAGTTGCTTTAATGAATGAGCACATGAATAGAGTTTTCAAGTGAAAATTTTAAGCTTAGATATTTTTTCCCAGTAGACAAGAGAAAGAACACATTTATAAACTCAAGGAAGTGAGAAACATCATGGCCAATTTAGAAATGGAAAGTAATCAAAGATTGTAAATGCTTGCTAGGAAAATAAACTATTAAGCTATACAAAATTAATTTGAAGTGACTGGATATTTTAAGCAGTGGGTAGAAATGATCAAATAGACATTTTAAAAAGACTGCCATAACATAATAGAATAAATTAAAAGGAGAGTTAAGACATGGTAGACAAGAAATTAATTTTTATTTATAACTATATAGTTGAAGTACATTTTACTGAAGTAATATGAAAGGAAGGAAAGTATAAAATACAGTAGATATTGTGGAAGACTCACTTTTCAATGTATAAAATATACAACTTATAAAGTCCTACTTCATTTTCTAATGTTCAAATGTGTTTAGCAAAGAATTTCTAATGTAACAAAAGCAGTTTGCAATATCAGACCAGTATTTCCATAACTGTAGCTCTGCCACCTAGTACCCCTCTGCCACTGACCACATCAATTAGTTTCATCCCCAACCACCTTTTCTGTAAAATGCATACATTGATTTCAATATGACACAGTGATAGATATGAAAAGGAAATAGTAGCTTTGATGTGATTTGATAAATACTGAACTGATAATTTTAGTTATTATCATTCTAATTACTATAATAAAAATCATGACAGTAATAATATTTGTATTGTGAATCATTTTATGCTGGTATAAGTAAATACCTGGAGCAGAGGAGACTATAAGAAGAGATTATTAGTTGACAGTTTGTATAACTGAAAATTCAAGGTCAGACAACTTCCCAAGTCAAGTTTCTCTGCTAAGGCTCATCACTATATTGTAGGAGGAAGTTGTGCAGAGGATCACACAAATGAAACAGGAAGATGAAGGTAAAAGAGGCTTCAGGATTATTTTTATTTTCACCAATCTATTCTCATGGAGCTCCATTAATCATCCATAACAAATAGATTAATCTTTACCTAAGAAAATACCTCCAAAGATCTCATTACCATGAACGGAAATCTACTTGTAATAATCTCTTCATCTCTTACCAACATCTTATTAAGGACCATATCCTTAATGTAGAATTCCATGATACACAACAGTTATCAACTATAACACTTTGGAATCCTAAGGTTTTTGTGTTGGTTATCAGCTATGAAGTAGAGATCACAGTAACATAATATTTAACTAAGAAGTAAATGTGGATGGCTGAATAGAATCTTCTTGACTTTAAGCACTTGATAGAATATAAAAAGTTCTAGGCAATGTCATCACTAACAATACTCATATCTAAACTTGCTTTGTTTTCCCCAGTTATCCACTTCCCCTTGACATCATCATTCTTCCTAATTTCCATCTTCCTTTTTCTACAGCACAAATGAGCAATCAGAGACTCAGGAATCTCTTATGTACTTCCTTCAGGTTGTGTAAAAGCCAAAGTATAGGTATCACATAAAAGCATACAAGAATAAAGATTGTAAAATTATGCATTCACATATAAATATAAAAATATATATGATAAAGAATATAACAGACAATTTACTGTTACAAATTATTGCC
>JADRCD010187597.1:0-11395 GCA_019843815.1 Montemys delectorum
GATATGCTATAGTCTCTTTATTTACTCATCTGATGATAAATTTATGTTTATGACCGTCAGCATTCCAAGGTAAGTATATGTTTAAACAATTTATTGCCCATAGTGCCTGCTCTGTTTTGCAGTTCTGGGTACTGCTTTGTAACTTTAAGAGAATTTGTTGGATTGAGAGCAGGCTGGGGCTGGGGTGATGGGTTAGCAATGAGTGATGCTCTCTGCCTTTCCAGAGGATCCAAGTTCGACTCCCAGTATCTACACAACAACCTGTCATTTTAGATCCAGGAGATATGATACCCTCTGGCCCCCTCAAGAACATGTATGTGCATGCATACATACCTACACATAAAATAAGTAAAACATGAAAGAAGTGGCAGATCAGGAGGTGCTGGTGGCTAGTACTTCACTAGCTGGAGCAGAGAATGGAAGCCTGGCAGCTATGGTGATTTTCAGGGAAAGGTGAGGGCTGAGTTTGTTGGGATAAAGGGCACTTGTAGGGAATACACTACCAGTCTGACCATTACTCAATAGGCAATTATTATCCATCAAAAAACCCTTCTAGGCTACTCAGATCTACTTTCTTTGGAAATTTAAAATGTCACAGACTGGGAAAATGGACACAAATCCCAAGGTCCTGTCACTCAGTGGTAAGTCCCTCACTGATCTATTATGTGTTCTTCCTGTCATTGGAAAGGATACAATCGTGATTTCTGTGAGTGGGATCATAGTCTATGTCTGCTGCCTTGGTTGCTCTTCACTGGACAATCAGGGGAGAGCAGCTTAGGTCTTATTTCTGGGGCACAGCTGGAACAAGTCACTATGAATCCTATAGGATGTAAAAACAGACAGTTTCAGAGGTTTAGAAGCCAAAACCAAGGTTTGGGAGGCTAGAGTGCCTGGAACAACTAATCCAGTCTGCTGAGCTGCATGCATGGCATGGGGTTAGAGATGCACTATTGGAGCCTATTACCCAGAGACTGTGTTCTTCTGCTGCTCCCTAAAGGCCACCATCACAGACCAAAGTAACTCAGACATGAGAAGGCTACCGCAGACTAGACCCTTACATGGCCCTATACCCTCAGAATGGGAGGACCCTTGTTGGGTCCTTCCTTGTAACTGCCAGTGGATGGTCCTGTTCCATGCCTTTGGGCTGCACAGTTAAATTTTCTGACATTGTCAAATGATTTCTACTCCATGTCTCCTTTTTCAGGGTTGCTCCTTCTACAAAGAACTCCTTGGCGACATTATCTCACCAACCTTATTATTCCAACCTCCAACCACCTTGTGAAAATATAAGATATCAATTTGGGGTACTGGGGATCATTACACACACACACACACACACACACACACACACACACACACACACGTGCGAGCACACATTGTAAAAGACATACAGTTTGACTCATAACTTCCTATGGTTTGTTTTACAATATTATTTTAATTGATAATATACTGTTTCATGCTATGGGTGGACAACTGTCTTGGGATCTGACTGTCACCCTGAATGTATCACCTACAGGGGATCTCTCAGCAAATGCACTGCCTGCATGCATATGCCAGGTGTGTGAAGATCTGAACACTGTGTGTGACCCAAGCTCCTCCAACTGTCCATTCCTTGCCAGCAGCTATTGATGAAGAATACAGGAGACCCAAGTTGGATCTCTTAAAATATGAAGTCAGGAGTCACAGGAGTGACTTGGCTTGTGTTATTCCTGTTCTCCCAGGTCCAGGCACTCTCTGGAGTACAACCCATCAGTTACTCAGCTGAAGGCAACAAAGCCTCTAGTTAAGCCACTTTATGAGCTCAGGTAAAAGCTGGCCAAGTCCAATTTCCCTACATTGTCTTGAACTATCTCAGAGATACCCATGACTGACTCCAAGGAAGGAATTTCAGAACCTCCCTTTCTGAGTCCTGTTAGAAATACATTTAGACTCACTTATAGGGCAGATGGGCTTGTCCTACATGTACCCTCACTGGGTCATCTACATCCTTCCAAGGAGACCCTACCTCATGAAGACCCTGGGGCTCCAGACCCAGTCATCTCATCATTTGTCTACCAGTGTAGAGATCCTGGCTCTGATGTATACTCCATTTTACTAAATTGACTCCTAAAACCTAATAGGATAAGACTATGTTCTCCTTTGTTCTACAGAGGAACCAACTAGCTGGCAGGAAACGTGCTTCTGCCTCAGCCTTGTATAACTAGGGCTGGAACTCAGGCTTCCAGAATCCTGCTCACATTTGAAATAAAGAGCTGCTGGTGTTGGGTTAAGATCCTCCCTGGTTCGTCCCAGGTCTGTTTCGTGTCCTCATTTGGCTCAACAATGGAAGGCTGTCTCCACACAAAATGTGAGCAGGGTAAGTTGAGTATGGATGTGCATATTTGTAACCACAGCAGCTGGGAGACAGAGACAAGAAGATCAAGAGCTGCAGGCAAGTCTAGGATACATAGTGAGCACTTGTCTCAAAACATGAAACAAGGGGCCGGGGAGATAGCTCGACTATCAAAGTGTTCGCTTGCCCTGCAAGTATGAAGACCTAATATAGGGTGGGTGTGGTGACTTGCCCGTAATCTCAGCTTCAGAATCTGGAGTCAGAGGATTCCCAAGCACTATATCAGTAAATTCTGGGTTTAACTGAGAAGCCTGCTTTAATGAATAAAGTGGATGAGTTATTGCTGATGAGTCCCAACATCTATTTTAGGCCTCCGATTTCACACACACCCACTTGCATGCTCACCCAAACACAAATGAGCTCAAAAGGGTGGGCACCAAGACTGGGGCATGTGCATCCTTAGAACATTGGTCTTGTGCTAGTGCTCAAAGTCAGGTGCTTACAAGAAGAGGAGGGACAGTAAGGATTTCTAGGCTGAAACACAAACACAAAGTCTCTGGTAGGAAGACACAGAAGTCTATGGATTCCTGACAATGTTTGAAAAATCAAAAATCATCTTTGGAGAAACACAGAGGTGATCAGCATTGAGAGCAAGTAAACTTTCAGGAGGTTAGTCTCTCCCACACTATTCCTGAGGAGAATGTGTAAGGTTTTTAAGACCCAGACATAAAACCCAAACCAACACCGAGTTACCAGCTGTGTGTGTGTGTGTGTGTGTGTGTGTGTGTGTGTGTTTGCACATAGGATCAGAGGACAAATTGTGGCATAGTTTCTCAGAATCTGTCTACCTTATGATTTGAGTCGGTGTCTCTCACTGGCTTGAAGCTCTCCAGTTGGACTAAGCTTGCTATCTAGCGAGCCCCAGGAGTCTGCCTGTGTATTTCCCTAGATCTGGAATGGCCAGTGACTTACACAGGATCTGAGGATCAAACAAAGCAAGTGAATCCTGTCCCAGTTCTTAACTGTTGATGCCTATAAGACAGCCTTTCTAGAAACTGTTGATAGGTGGTTTTTGTTTTTGTTTTTATTTATTTATTTATTTTTCTGAGCTTCTTGCTATCAGCGTACCAGTGAATAAGGAGTTTAAAGAGATGTCTGCATATGCCCAGGAAGCAGGCACTTAAGAAATATGAGGTGAGGAAGAGGATGCTGGGAAGAGGAAATGAAGGGAGGTACACAGACAAATGGTGCTCATCATGGAAATACCTCACCTAGTGCCAAGCACACCTAGGCCTCCCTCCTCTTGGCAAGTGCTTTCTTCCAAATCTGCCTGCAGCAGCGTGAGCTGGCTGGTCCTACTAACCTATGCCTGGTCCCTTCTCTTGTGCAGCCTCACACAAATGAAGATGGTGTCTGTTCCTGTCTCCCATTTCTTAAAGCATTGTTGGGCGAAGTACAAAGCTCATGACTGCAGCTGCAAGCTGGGAGCCTGATCTCTAAGCTCCTATCTTCTTCTCTCCAGTGCCTGCACTGGCTCCTGTCCTCATGAGCTTGTCTTCTCTCCAGTGCCTACACTGGCTTCTGTCCTCAGAGCTTGGGTTTTCCTCTTGGCTGACACTTCCTACCCCCTACATCTTGGCAGATCAGTATCCATATCATTACGGAGCTGCCCTTCCAAGGATCCTCTCCAGACTGCTTGTGTTGTGGTATCAACTTGGCCAGACCTGGAACCACCCAGCAGCAAACCTCTAGGCACACCTGTGAGGGATTATCTAGACTAGGTTAGCCTCCCAGGTACACCTGTGAGGGATTATCTAGACTAGGTTAGCCTCCCAGGCACACCTGTGAGGGATTAGCTAGACTAGGTTAGCCTCCCAGGTACACCTATGAGGGATTAGCTAGAGTAGGTTAGCTTCTGGACATACTTTGAGGGATTATCTGGTTAGCTGGAATGGGAAGATGTGGGTGGCATCAAATCTTGGACTGACTTTTACTGTAAAGAGGAGAAAGTGTGCTGACTTCTGACCATGAGTGAAATGTTGACCAGCTGCTTCTGCCAAGATGGAGCATCCCCTCATACTGTGAACTAAAACCAGCCCTTCCTCCCTCAAGTTGCTTTTGTCAGGAGTTTTTTGTTTTTTGTTTTTTGTTTTTTTTTGTCTCAACACCAAGAAAACAAACTGTTTGCTTTCCTTCCTTCATTTCCTCATGACCATGAAAACCGTAATGAGACTTTGGTGCCCGGGTCTGGCTCCCCCAGTAGGATGCGAACACCGCTAAAGAGAAGCAGCCCAACACCTTGGGTCCAGGATGAAGAATTTGTTGAGAGAGAAGGAATGGCTCAGTGGGTGGGACTCACCTCTAAACAGAAGTTTTCCATTCTCCCAGCTTGCTCTCCAGACAGCCCAGCCTCCCCTCACTTCTCACCCCACTTAGTGGTGAATGATGCTCCCTGCTGGTGAGGACGATGCCAAGAGAGGCTCCTAATTAGTGCTCTGATTATTCAAATTGAAGCCATGATGGCTAACTTTGGATGGTGTTCCCACAAAAACCTGTAGGAGAGCCAGGCCATTTGGCAGCCACTTCATTCCCAAGGAAGCAGATCAATTTCCGTTTGATTTGTTTAAAAATAACAAATAAACAATGCAGATCTGCTTACAAGTTCAGTTCCTCCTCTGCCGAACTTTTTGGGGGAAAGGAAGCAATTTGAAATTGCCAGTTAGGACAAGACAGGCAGATCCCATTCACAGCTCAATCGGATCCCCCTATAATCATAGCTAATAACTGTATTTTCCTAGTACTAAGCAATTCTGTTATTTTAAGGCTGACCACAGAGCCAGCTAGGAGATATTTGGGGGTCGGCCCCAGAGGAGGACCTAGGAAATGCCACAATGAAGTCTATTCTTTTCCTTTTCTTCTAATTTTATCCCTGATGATAAAGGACCTGATCGTCCCTAGAGGGAGGGGCTGACGGGGTTGGTGGAAATCAAGAATCTTAGACTCATACCCCCTTCCCCCATCCTCCTGCACACTGTCCTTTGAATGCAGAGGAACCAAACAGAGTTTCTTGTAAGGTCAGACACAGAGGGCCTCTCCACCTCAATTTTTTCTCATTCTGGGCTCTACCTGACTTCTGCAAATCTCAGACTCCTAAACGTGTTCCTTTCTCTGCTAAATCCTCCAGGCACACTCCACTGCCATTATACCATGCGGAACTCACCCTGTTGACTTGCATGATCTCCCACTAACCCACAATCCACCATCCTCTCTCCCATATCTTATGCACGCATGAAGTCAAAGGTATGGACTCTGGCACAAGAATGCACCATGTTGATTGCTAATCCTTCCTGTCTCTGCTGTGTGACTTCAGACCAGCTGTTTGACCTCTCTGGGGTACTTTTTGCCACATCCAGGATGGACTGGAGGACAGTGGAAGCATTTGCCCTGGGACAGGGTTGTGACTGTAGGTCCATGGGTGTCTACACAGTGCAGGGCTGTAACTGGCATCGGTGAGTGACTACTACTGGCTTTTGACATTGCTCTTCTCCAGGGTTGTTTTTCTCTGAACACATCACTTTCTGTTCTAGGATCGTTCTTTCTGTTTCCCATCCCATATCCTCTTATCTTTTGTTCGTAGTAGACATATCTCCATTTCCTAACATACTTCCAGACACTATATCTTGAGCCAGACCCCTCCTCTCCCTAGATCCTCTGTGATTTAGTTGTTGGTCTGTCTTACCCAGAACCCCAGAATGTCTCAGCTTCTGCACCACTGACACCTGGGCCAGATCAGTCCTGTGTGTGGAGGACTGGCAAGTGCATTGTGGAATGTTGCGTCACACCCTTGGCTGATATTCACTGGAGGCCAGTAGCATCCCTCCCACCCCCTCAATTAAGATCACTAAAACATGTCCTTAGACACACCCCACAGGTATGAAATCTCTTCAGACTAAAAATGCTCACTTGACTAGAAACTCTCAGGGGACATGAAACACATTTGCCTTGTTCTCGGCACCTCTGATCTCTGATACAGCAAGGTATGTCAGACTGTATCATAGAATAAGGTTTTAACAAAGAATTGCATGGACGGAGGCCTTGAAGACCTTCATGAAGCCGAAACATTTTGATTCACAGTATCTGAGCTGTGACACTGTCAAAGCACAGTACACAGCTCACATCTTTTAGGTGACATTGGTGTCAACAGAACAGCTGTGCAGCCTGGGTGTCATGTACGGGATACACACAGTGTACCATGTGCCCATATGTGACACTTGATGGGTTACTTGTTCATGTATTTTGATGTTTAAAACATTCTGGGGGTGGGAGGGATGAATGCCTGATTAAACTGGCATCCTGCACAAACTTAAGCACAGATCCCAGCATACAGGGAACAAGTAGAGTATCCTGCAAACACTATAACTCAGCTCTGAGGGACTTGGTGACTTCTCTTGGCCTCTGTGCTTGTAAACACTCAGATACACACACACACACACACACACACTAAATAAATAAATAAACAAATCTAAAATAAGTTAGCAAAGAGTGCAAGAGTGCATTGCTTTTACCTAAGAACATTCGTGTGAAGTCGTCGCATCTGCCATGTCCCCTGCAAATGCACACATCACAGTGCCTGACCTGGGATTGAACCCTTCTCTGATTTGCTCTCTGGTTTCATTTAGTCCATCATGCCCATTTCATGGCCATAGGTACAACAGAGTATGCTGCTTGTATGCATACTATCTATACAGACTGTGTGTGGAAGTAGCTGTGCCACAGAATGTCTGTCTTAGTCACTGTTCTATTGCTGTGAAGAGACATCAGGACCAAGGCAACTCTTACAAAGGAAAGCATTTAACTGGGAGCTTGCTTACAGTTTTAGAAGGTTAGTCCATAATCAAAGAGCAACCATATAGGCATAGTGCTGGACCAGTAGTTGAGAGCTTTACATCATGATCCATAGGGAAGAGAGAGAGAGAGAGAAAGAGAGAGAGAGACAGAGACAGAGAGACAGAGACACAGAGAGACAGAGACACAGAGACACAGAGAGGGAGACAGAGAGACAGAGAGCAAGTTTTTAAAACCCCAAAGCCCACCCTGAGCAACACATCTTCTTCAACAAGGCCACAGATATTCCAATAAGACCACACCTCCTAGTCCTTCCCAAACAGTTTACCAATAGGGAGCTTTCTCATTCAAACCACCATAGTGCCTCGGTATATGTTTTAATGTCTGCACAATGCCCCAAAAGTCCCAGTGACCCACTTCTTAGAATGGAATCTTGTCCTTAAGGGGACACATTGCTACATTTATTTGGCCTTTTTATGACCACTGTGTGAGTGAATTGGAATTCTGGCCTGAGCAACAAAGTACATCCCAAGATAACGATAAAAGGGCTGACTTCTCCTACTTAATATGTGTGACTGGAGAGCCTTGAGTCTGGCTCTGGAGAGCTTCCCGTGTGGCAGAGAGTTAGGCCAGCATTGCCAGGAGTGTTGTTAGGAAGCATCACCTTCAAGCTGCTCCCACGACCCGGGGAATGGGCATCTGGGTGGTGTTTTCTATCTGTTCGAACAAGATCTGTGGGTTCTGACTCACACTGGAGCTGTTCTCAGCCTTGGATGTTCTCAGAATTCACCAGAAATGTTTTTGAATGACAGGATGCCTGGAAGATGAGGTTCTCTCCACCCAGCAGCATGAAGGGCACTGGCAGGAGGGAGGCAGTCTTTGGCAGGTGTGAAGGTTGGAAAGTGGCATATTCCGGGCAGGTTCATGTGTATGAAGTTGGCTCCCAGCCAGTGGCAATTTTGTGAGGCTGTGAAGCTGTTCAGACATGGGAACTGGGTGGTATAAGTAGGGAGATAGGGTGGAAAAGCAAGCGATTTTCCCAGTGCCTGCTTTCTGCTCTACGGAGATGTGTCAAGCCATACTACAAATCCTGGCCACCATGGACAGAGAGAGCCCAGCCAGCCTTCCTTACCACATAACTATGGCTGAAGTGAAATCTTCCCTCCCTTAAATTGTTCTTGCTACATATTTGGTCCTAGGAAGTTGACAACGTGAAAGAAATAATTATAATTAATATTTTATAAATAAAATAAGAAAAAGGACAGAAGTTTGTATATGTGTGTGGGGGGGGGGAGAGATGGAGAGGGAGGGAGGGAGACAGAGACAGAGACAGAGAGACAGAGAGAGACAGAGAGAGAGACACAGAGAGCAGAACACCTTCTGAGAACCTACCCTGTGTCTGGGATCCACCAGGTACCTGACAGATATCAGTTTGACTTTACTTTCACAACACAGGTATCATCATTCTCCAGCTCACACATGCAGAACCCGAGGACCTGCTCTCTTCCCAAGTCCTTTATGACCACGCGAGGATGTGACTTTTGGAGCTGTTGCAACCAGCTTGGGGCCATGTAACAACACCAACTTATAATAATAAAATCAAGACGTAGCAGCTTCTCATTTTCATCAAGGAGAGAAAGGCTGAAGAAATAGGAACACATAAAGTAGTACATGCCCACGTAAATGCACTGGAGGTGAGACATTCACCTTCCGTGTCTGTGAAAAGGTACTTGCTGAAGAAGTCACCATGCACCACTTGTACTGAGTTTTCAAATGTGCACATGGCTACTGTGCATTGCTTAAGAAGTGTTTGTGTCTAGGAGTTAGTTCCAAATATCCAATTCAAAATGGACGGTGCAGATGTAGAGATAACAGTGTCAGGAGATGTCTTACGCTTGTCTCCTAGTGCTATGATAAAATACCATGACAAATGCCACCTAAAGGAGAAAGGGTTTCTTTGGCTCACAGTTCCAGGTTGCAGTCCACCATTTCAGAGAAATCACAGGCAGGAACTGGAGTAGCTGGTTGCGTCATATCTACAGTCAAGAGCAGAGAACAGTGGTTAATTCGAGAATGCTGGTACTTGGCTCCCTCTCCTTTTCATTCAGTCCAAGGCCCAGCCTACTAAGCGGTTCGGTGCCACTCACATTGAGGTTGTATCTTCCTGCCTCAATTAACCCAATTAAGGGAATTGTCTACAGGCTAACCTAATAAAGACAACTCATGAAAACTTCCTTCCCGTATACTTCTAGACCTCTAGAGTATGTCAAACTATGAACTATGGCAGAGGTAGCTGGGAAGTCTTAGCCGCCCTTTTTTTCCTTATATGGGGCTAACATTGATCACTTGTTCTTGATTCTAGCAGAAATACTTCATGTATCAAAGTGGCTGCAGATCCAGTCCACACTGGTACTTCATGTCTCCTGAGCCAGCACTGTTTACCAAATAATAGGCCATCTCCAAAGCAGGCCATTGCTTGGCCTTACTGGGCAAAGTAGGAAGATAGGAAAAGCTGTATTGGATGACCCTTGAGTTGACAACTGCCCCGACACACTCCCTGACATTGAGAAACAATTGTGGCTACCTCATCTGCAGAAAAGCCTCCAGTGAGAGAAGAGTTGGGTCTACACAACTGGCTCTGTAGTCCTGCCAGGCTCCGAAGCTTGCTGCTTTGGACCAGCAGTGGAGGAGACAACGAGAAGGAAATTCAATGTGTTTTGAATGTGCCTTCTTCTGATAGGGCTATGGGAAGGCCTAATGGTGGAAGCTGTGGGTCAAATGCCTCTATCACCACAACCAGACAATCACAGACACTCCAGGTAAACTTGAAAGAATCACCCTCCCTTTAAAATCAACCAAGCAGAGTCTAACAGAAGGTTAGCCTTCTGGAGTTAGCCTTCAACATGACAAGGATCGGCAGTTCATTCTTCAGAGCAAATCTAAAGGAACATTCTTAGGTCATTTCCCAACCTGGTCCTAAGAGTCTGTGCTCAAGCCATCACCTGCTTCAGCCTCCCAAATAGCTGGGACGAGAGGTACAAAACCAAGTTATGTTTTTATAACTTTTCAATGCTTCTGTTTTGTCTGTGCATTTCTCTATTTGGAAAGTGTGCACTGTGATATCTCATGTGCATACATGATTGTTCTAACACTAAAGCTCTACCTCTGGGGCTCGGGACACACAAATACCTTTAAAGAAGGCATTCCTACCTTTACTCCTCAACAAATGTGAAGTAATTTCTCAGATGTTGGGAAAGGTGTGTGAAAAGATGTGTCCTGCTAGCATTTCCTCTGGCACGACATCTCCTTCCTCTTCTCCTCAGTCCTCAGGTAGAATGAGGCACAGCTGCTTCTGGGATTCTAACCAGCCACTGGCTCACCGTCCCTGCACAGCAGCTGTCTGAGGATCGGTCTAGCCTGGGATCCTGGAATCTAAGTAGATGTATGAGCTCAACCTGGGCATGTTACTAAAGATAACTTCCCTCAGACTGAGCAAGGAGTTGTCAGCAAAGCTACAAGATGCCCTTTGATGCAGTTAGCATGACCAGCATTTCCTGGCACCATCCCAGCTTCAGCACCGAACATGCTATGTCCTGAGAAACCCCCTAGTCCAGAAATGACAGGCTTCGTAGTTTTCAGGCTTAATGCAGAATGAAAATATGGTCTCCCTGCTTCAAAATGATTAAGAATTTTAATTAGACGAAATGAGATATCTTGCTGAGGTGTGTTACTCACAAGTCCCACGTGCAGGAAGCCAGCCCTTGTCTGTAACCACAGAACTCCTTGGAGGGGCAATTTCCAATACATAGATTTGTAAAAGAAAAGTACAATTCCTCACCAACATATGCACTGTGGAGACAGTAGTCCATCCAGCCTCCTTCTACCCATCCTCCCATCTGCCCCTTCCTTCCTTGTCTTGTAGTCTAGAGAGTTCTCAGACATGAGTAAGAACAGCCATACATTGCTGCAGCTCCTAAGACTGACTTAAATCCGTGAGAACAATCCATTGCTCAAATGTGCACCAAATAGAAAGGAAGCCCAGCAGAGGTGAGCTAAGCTATGGCTGTCAGATAATGGGAAAGCCAACCTCTTGAATTAAAGGGTCAGTCCCCTGCAAAATGACCTTGGCTCTGGGTCAGCTGATTGTTTTTCTTTTCAAGTGTTGGTTTTTATGTTAGTTAATTTAGTGTGTGTGTGTGTGTGTGTGTGTGTGTGTGT
>JADRCD010187600.1:0-13344 GCA_019843815.1 Montemys delectorum
GTGTGAAAGAAAAGACTTATGAATGAATGAGATTGAAAGAGCTGGAATCCAGATGCACAACAATAAAGCTGGATTCTACCTCAGACCATATACAAAATCCCCAAAGGAATCAAAGACCTAAGTATAGGAGCTAACGTGTAAACTCTTAGATGGAAACATAGGTTTACTATGCATGACTTTGGAGTCGGCAACAAATTCTTGGACACTAAGACACTAAAGTAAAACTGGGAAAATATTTGAATCATATCCACAATAAAGGTTTTACACTTCAAAGAATGTCATTCAAAAAGTAAAATGAAACTCATGGGATTAGAGAAAATTTGCAAATCATAAATCTGATAAACATTTTTGTACATAATATGAAAAAAACCACACACACACACACACACACACACACACACACACACACAAAGAAAACTCTTTTAATAATCCAATGTCTCCAAACAAGATACACATGGTGGCAAGCAAAAAGGTTTTCATCAAGGAACGATTTTCATCAAGGAAATGAATACCACAGCACAATGAGAAATCCAATTCAGTAGGGTAGCCATGATAAAATGGAGGAGAGAACAATAATAAAAATTGACAAGGATCTAAAGAAAAGAGAACCCTTGTACATTGTGGGGTTACACAAATGACAAGCTGCTTTAGCCAGTTTCCCAAGAAATTAAATAGTCCAAGCATGGTTGCTCACACCTGCAATCCCTGCACTCAGAGGCTGAAGTAGTTGGATCACGAGTTGGAAACTAGTCAAGTTCAAGGCCAGCCAAGGATACATAATTATACCTTATATTTCAAAATTAAATATGGGGCTGGAGAGATGGCTCAATGGTTAAGAGCACTAACTGCTCTTCCAGAGGTCCTGAGTTCAATTCCCAGCAACCACATGGTGGCTCACAACCAACTGTAATGGGATCTGATGCCCAATTCTGGTGTGTCTGAACACAGCTATAATATACTCATATACATAAAATAAATAAATCTTTTTAAAAAATTAAATGTGGAGTTGGTATATGATTTCATAAATCTACTCCAATCCAAGATAAATGAAAACATATCCATAGGATCAGAGGTGAGGAGGATATAACATCTGCCCAAACACTGGAAATAACTGGGACCAACAAGACCCAGGCACTCAGGAACACTGCCTAACCAGTGGCATGAATTCCTTCCGGTCTGGGCCGGTGCCCTGAGCAGCCAGTTAGCCTTGGGCACTAACTGCAGCTAGTCCTACCACACCCAGAAGAAGCTCCACTCTCAGGCACTCTAACATACCCAGGATCACAGGATCCCAGGAGCTTGGTCACACCAGGATCTCAGGGTCCCAGGGGCATCTTGACTCCCAGGAGCTCTGACACACCCAGGATCTCAGGATCACAGGATCCCAGAATCACAGGATCACAGAGGCAGCTGAACTCTGAGGAATTCTGACACAACCAGGATCACAGGAAGAACAGGCTCCAGTCAGATATATTGAGGGCAGGTAGCACCCACAGCTACTTGAACAAGATTTCTGAAAGGAAAACTGGGGTTTTGAATTGGGGAAAGGGTGGGAAGGGAAATAATGAGACCAAGGCCCAGTGTTTACTTAGGAGTCTGAGTCTATAAAGGGAAGGGACCCATCCCCCTCAATGCCAGGATCTCGTTCCCTCATTAGACTTTTGTTGCTAGTCAGGAACTTGTCAGGCAGGCAGACTCAGTAATGCAGTAGGTGGTGGCTCCTTGTAGGAAAGTGCAGAAACAGGAGAATGGTATGCACAATGGGGCTTCCAATTAGTCCCCAATATCTCTGTCAATCCACGACTTACCTTAAGAGACAAAAGCAGGACCATTGTCCAATCAAATTACCTTAGGCACTCTGAACCTCTGGAAAATTTTCTTCTAATATCTCTCTTAGCTACCATTGTAGTTGTTTCCCGCTTGATAGGAATATCTCAACCCATCCAAGGAAAACATCTACAAACCCTAGAAGGTATTTGTAACCATATTTTCCTGGCTTAACTTCTATAAAATTGACCTACCAATAAACTCCAGGGTGTTCTCCTCTAAGTCTTTTGCTCAATTTACTTTTGGCTGCATAAATATTACCTTACACTGTTCTACTGTCTTTCTGGCCCAGAACCTGAGGTGTGTATTTATTAGGTCTTTTAGCTGCTTGGACAAGCTTTCTATGCCCTAAATGAGTCCATCTGTGCTTTTGGCCCAGTAATTCTTTTGCTTACTTTCTGGGGCGTATAGTTCTCCCTTTTTGTGTACGCCATAGTCTTACTTCCTCTTTGTAATAGTTGGTAGGGTGGCTAGCGATCTGAGTCCTTTTTTCTTCAGTACATTCTAAGTGAGGTCATCTCTTAGTTCACTCCCAATTCCCAGTGGGTGTCTCTTGCAGACCCATAACCAGGATAGGCTCCTGCATAGCCACTTGATCTGCCTGGTTATTGCCCAGGAACACTGAGTCTCTTCCCTTCTGATGTCTTGGGCAATGAATAATACTCACAGTTGCTGGCTTCATCAGATCCAAGATTTCCTGCTTGTTTATTTCTTTCCTTTCTGATGTGAGTAGACTCTCTCTTGGTATATGACCTTGTGGAAAAGGCATACCTGCTGTCCATGTCGATGTTGATCTTTGTGCCTGCCCCCAGGTTCAATGCTTTTGTCAGGACTATCAACTCTGTCTTTTAGGCTGATGTTCTTGGAAGAAGCAGTTCCGCCCAGATCACCTGGCACCTGTTCACAGTAGTTTCTCCTGCCTTGTGCTGTCCCTCTACCAGGTAGCTGCTGCCATCAGTGAACTAGGTAGCCTCTGCGTCAGGAAGCAGCTCATTGACAGGTCCTTTTGCCATCCCTGGTTCTCAGCTAGAATCTGCCGGTAATCGTGTGCTGGCAGATTGAAGTCAGGGTCAGGTAGCAGAGTGGCCAGGTTGATGGCCACTAATGATGTGAAGGTCACCCAATCTGAGTTTAGCAACAAAGTCTGATAATGAGTCATGAGGGCATTGGTCAGCCATCAATCCAGGGGCTGGCAAACAATGCTCTCCAAGGCATGGGGAGCTGTCACAGTCAGATTTTGCCCCAGAGTCAATTTATCAGCATCTTTAACTAAAACCACCACCACTGCCACTATCAGTAGACAAGCAGGCCACCCAACAGCAACAGGGTCTAATTTCTTTGACTGATACACGACTGATCGCTTTCAGGGGCCCAGCCACTGAATAAGCACTCCCATGGCTATCTCCCTGTTTTCTGCTACATAAAGGTAGAAAGGTCTGCTGGCATCAGGCAGGCCTAGAGCAGGGGCCTCCAGTAAAGCCTGCTTAATTGCATCAAAAGCCTGTTGCTCTTCTTCACCCCAACTGAAGGGCTGTCCGTTTTTAGTCAGAGGGTAGAGGGAGGCGGCCAATTCAGCAAACCCTGGAATCCATAGCTAGCAGAACCCGGCCATACCCGGAATTCCCGTACCTGTTTGGGCTCTGTGGAGGAGGGATGAGCAGGATGGTCTCCTTTGGAGCGTTGGAGAGCCAGTGCTGGCTGTCTTTCAGCAGATAGCCCAGATAACTTACATTTCCCTGGCAGATTTGGGCCTTCTTGGCTGAGACTCTGTATCTCAATCCTCCTAGCTCCTCCAGGAGGCATTTGGTCCCCTCTAGACAGTCCTCCTTAGGCTTGAGCCCCAGGTTTCTTCACAGGCAGAAGGGGAGTATTCCAAGCTGATTCACACTTCCACAGGATCCTTTGTTCTGGAAGCCTGGTAATGCAGGGCCTGATTCCATCCTGAACCTCCCTCATCATCAGATATTGGTGCACAGACACCAGGGAGGCTTGGGCTCCAAGCTCCACATGGATGGGAACGCTGGTTGTTGGCCCTTCCCATTCCTGTTGCTTTTCTTTCTTTTTTTTTTTCCATCTCCCTTTCTTCTTCTTCCTTTCTCTTTCTCTGCTCCTTCTCCTCCTCTGTCTCCCTGTTATGGTAGACTTTTTCAGCAACCTGCACTAAATCCCTCAACGACTTATCCTGAAGTTTCTCTAGCCTCTGAAGCTTTTTCCTGATATTTCTACTAGCCTGGTCTATAAAAGCCATATTCGTGCTCCTTGCTGCTGGAATCATCGGCCGTATACTGATGGAATGCCTCCGTGAGTCACTCTGGAAAGGGAACAGGTGACTCCTCTGATCCCTGTCTAACCTCATATACCTTGGCCAAATTTGTAGGTTGTCATGAGACCTGCCAAATGGAGCCTGGCCCCTTCAAGTGGTGCCCCTTACCTTCTGAAGTCCCAGTCAGGTCTAGTCAGGGGAAGCCCACTGTCGATGACAGCCTGGTCAATCGATAGTGCCCCCATGTCTCTAGCTCCCTGCATTATAAATAAAACAGTCTCAAAGATATTAACCTGCCCTTTGGAAAAGGGTGTTGGGTCTTCCAGTTTACCAGTCAGCCAAAGAGAAGGGCCAATATTGTATAGCCTGATGGCCCTTTTCCAGAGACCCATATGCCCTGAGGGAGAGAGCCACTGTGATATCAGGGGGTTTGGCTCTCAGGTATCCTCCCATTCTTCCCTCTGGTGAAGGGGGTATAATGGCCCCAGTCTCCTGTCTGTCTTTCAGCCTGTCTGACGTCCAAAAAAATGTTGTCAGTCTAAGTCCAAGAACATAGAACAAAATACTAAGAAACACAGAGAAAAACAAGTACCACACAGACAGCTCAACCTTACCATGGGTGGGTATCCAGGTCTATAACCACAGAGAAAGACAACACATAGTGTGCCCCTTCCATGGGCCAAATTACAGACACCAGGTGCTCCTGCACACACAGATAACAAAGCCAGATAACAGAGTTGCTCGGCTGAGCCAGTCAAACTGAAACAAACTAAGTGCTCCTGCACACAACAGGGGCCAGATAAACCAGGTTATAGCAAGACTCCTGCCGATATTGTCTTGCCATTTCCAGAAGGAGCAGAGCCTTCCCGGCTCCCTCCACGGGGGCCTGAAGCTTCCCTCAGTGCCCCCGAAGTTGAGACATTAAGGCATGTCTGCCCATTGCACTTGACTGCACCAGACACCATAGGCTCTCCTAGCTTCCCCATGCTTGCAAGCAAAAGTTCAAACAGACTTACAGACTCAGACTTGGACAAACAAAGACAAATAGAAACCACAGCAAAAACTCGAGACCTCCGATTCACGGCTCCAGTGTGTTCCCACAAGTACTCGATTCCTGGCCAATGCACCAAATATAACACCCTGATGAGCCTTAGCTTACTGGAGACCCCCTGAGTGAATCACATGGTGCCTGATCAATGCAAAGAACATGAGGATTTTTATTTCAGTGCACTGAGGCCGCCCCTCACCCTCAGGAAAGGAGGCAACTCCACACAACTTGTTCAATGAGCTTTTATATAATTTTCAGGGCAGCAGCCATTAGACACAATGTGATTGGTTGAACAGTGTGACTTTTTTAACTGATTGGTCCTTAGACTTCCCTTGTCTGAGGTGGGCAAAGGTCCACCCTGTGGAATGTGCCCCCACCCGCAGGTAGTTTCTCACCCTCTATTCTGAGGAATATTAATTAACCTTTCCCTTCCAGAGAGTTCTGCTACCTTCCTAAAGTTTCTGAGCTTATCTTATTAAGGAAATTCCTGGCTTCCTGTTGTTTTTCTGAGATGTCCCCATTTACTCAGATCTTACAAAACTAACTCAAATTCTGAATCAAATGGATCTAACAAATATTTATAGAACATTTCATCCTAAAGCAAAAGAATATACCTTCTTCTCAGCAACTTATGGTACCTTCTCCAAAATTGACCATACAATCAATCACAAAACAGGCCTCAACAGATACAAGAAGATTGAAATAATCTCATGTACCCTATCAGATCACCATGGACTAAGGCCAGTCTTAAATATCAACAAAAACAATGGAAAGCACACATACACATGGAAGCTGAACAAT
The DNA here is from genome assembly GCA_019843815.1 of Montemys delectorum. Classification (NCBI taxonomy): domain Eukaryota; kingdom Metazoa; phylum Chordata; class Mammalia; order Rodentia; family Muridae; genus Montemys; species Montemys delectorum. Next base: position 5,940 of record JADRCD010187600.1, read on the forward strand.
GCTCTACTCAATGATAACTTGGTCAAGGAAGTAATAAAGAAAAAAATAATTGCTTTTTAGAATTTGATGAAAATGAAGACACAACATGCCAAAACTTATGGGACACAATGAAAGCAGTGGTAAAAGGAAAACTCATAGCTCTTAGTGCCTCCAAAAAGAAACTGGAAAGAGCTTACACTAGCAGCTTGCCAGCATACCTGAAGGCTCTAGAACAAAAAGAAGCAAATACACCCAAGAAAAGTAGACTGCAGGAAATAATCAAACTCAGGGCTGAAATCAACCAAATAGATACAAAAAGAACTATACAGAGAATCAACCAAACCAGGAGCTGGTTCTTTGAGAAAATGAACAAGAAAGATTAAACCCTTAGCCAGACTAACCAGAGGGCACAGAAACAGTATCCAAGTTAATAAAATCAGAAATGAAAAAGTAGATATAACAATGAAATATTTTAAAATAAATATTCAGTCTGTTCAATATTAACAGTTGAAAATATCAAAATCAGGTTCTATAAACATCATGGAAATATTATTGATAATTTTTCTCACTGTGCTTGAAATTAGAATTCTTAATGTTTAACTTCAAAGAGTTTTTGCTATTTTGAAATTTTTAAGATATACTTACTGATAAAATTATTTCTCTCCTAGAAACACTGATATTCTTTTTTAAGTAAACTTATAGTGAGACAATGCACCAGATATATAATATGTTTTAAATACTTTCTCACCATGTCAGGTGGCATCATATAAGGGCTTTTGAATATATTTCTTAATAATTCACTTTTAATATTTTATGCACTTATACTATGCTTAATTCCTAAAGAATATTTTTTTATGTTTTGAAACAATTTAATATTCAACATTAGATATAGGATTCTCAGTTATGGATAGTATTAAATGTTCATTAATGATGTTTTTAGGGTGTGAAAGGATATGAATATAAAAGTTGAACAAATTTTTATGTATTATTTTATTCTCAAAATACTCAATATTATTAATGTCTGATGTATAAAATGCATATAAATAATGAAAAAATTTAAGAAAAAAAATGTTCACTCAACATTTGTACAGATCTAGAAGCCATTGTAATTTTATCTAAATATCTAGTGATATTATATATCATAAGTATTATACACATATATATATAAAACACTTACATATAATTTATTTTGCATGCTTATACATAATTAAGTTCAAAACTTAATTTTATCAAAGTAAATGAAACAAAAATATTTAAGCAATAAAAACATTTGAATCATTTAAAAAAATGAAAACATATCCACTAATGTATAGTAGATCTCTATAAAACATTGATATTATTATTACAAAAAACACACAAAAATGTACAGTAATGTCTATGTCATTGTTATTCATAAAAGACATAAATGTAAATAGTCTAATTTCCATTAATAAAGGAATGGATAGACATGTCATGTGTAATATATCATGCAATGGAATACCCTTCATCCTCAACCATTAAAAAAGTGAGGTACAGACACATGCTGTAAAATGAGTGGACCTTGAAAATGTTGTGCTAAGTTTAAAATTCTGTCACAAGAGCCATATATATTATGATTCCACGAGTATGAAATATCCAGAGGATGAAAATTCATAATAGAGAGTAGCCTACTGGTTGTCAGAAGAAGGGCAAGAGCAGGGAATGGAGTGTGACTGCTCATGAATATGGATTTCCTTACAGCACTTGAAAGTGGTGATGGTTGCATAAATTTGTGAATAAACTTAAAACCAATGAACTGTATACTCTAAAAGGATAAAATTTATAGCATAAATTACATCTCAATAAAGCTATTAATAAGAAAAATTATAGCCTTCCTCAAATCACCACCTTTTTACTCTGCTGCCTCAATAAATCCCTTTAACATGGAGAAGGGATAAATGTCAAAAAAAGGGGGGGAGGAGAGAAAACTTTCAAAAGGCATGAAGAAAAAGGAAGTAGAAAATAAATATTCCAAGACAAGGAAATCCCACAAAGAGTTCATAAGGAATAACATTTGCATGAGATGATAGAAGAATGGAAGGGAAAGATGAACACATATTCTAAACCACTGCTATTAGTCAGCATCACCGCAGGGCTACAGGAGAAGGGCAACTTTATAGTCATATTATTGTATTAGAAAAATTGAGCCAGATGTTGGTGGCACATACCTTTAATCCCAGCACTCAGGCAGCAGAGACAAGGGGATTTCTCCAAGTTCAAGGCCAGCCTGGGCTAGAGTGGGTGCTAAGACCCAGGACTACACAGAGAAACCCTGTCCCAAAAAAAGCATAAAATGGAGAGAAGGGAAGAGAGAGAGAGAGAGAGAGAGAGAGAGAGAGAGAGAGAGAGAGAGAAATGAAGAAAGGAAGGAACAAAGGAAGGAAGACTGATTAAAATAAATGTATTCCAAAACACATCAATGTGATGTTCTCTGTAAAACACTGAAAAAGAAATGGGTGTTGTGTAAATGTTATAGGGAGTTAAAAGATAGAAGATAAATCCAAAAGATTAGGAATCAGAATGAATGGATATTTCTACACAGTTCTAGAATCCAGACAATTGGACCCAGCACTTTAAAATTCTCAAGGCAAATCATAATCAAGTACCTTTTAATTAGACATGATTTCAACTATGATATCTGAAAATATTTCTCTCCCATATCTGTTTCACAAGACACTTCCAGCACATGTTTCCCATCTACCCCACCAAATGAAGCAGTAAAGAAAAAAACAAAATAGAGGTAACGTGAAAGAAGTGATATCATGAAATTTGCAGGTAAATGGATGGAACTAGAAAATATCATCCTGAGTGACATAACTCAGACCCAAAAGTACATGTATGGTATATAATCACTGATAAGTGGATACTAGCCAAAAGATAACAGAAAACCTAGGTTACAACCCACAGACCATAAGAACTGTAACAAGCAGAAAGGTTCAAGTGAGGATTCTTCAGAAGGGGGAAGAAAATAATCATGGGAGGCAGAGGGAGGGAGAGACCTAGGTGGAATAAGGGAGGGAAAAATGGGAACAGGATCAGGTATGGGGGGAGGAAAAATAGGAGAGAAGCCCTGAGGGCCAGGAGAATGAATGGAAATATGCAGCCTGGGGAGGGGGAGAGGTGGGACCTTCTAGAAAGTACCAGAGACCCAGGAGGTGAAAGACTCTAAGGACTCAGTCAGGATGGCCTTAACCAAAATGCTCAACAATGGGAAGAGGGAACTCAAAGAGTCCACCTCCAGTACATGGACAGGGCCTCAAGCAGAGGGACACAGTTACTAACACATAGTCAAAACTATTGACCCAGAATTGTTTCTGTCTAAAAGAACTGCAGGGACAAAAATGGAAAAGAGACCAAAGGAAATACAGTCCAATGACTGGCTCAACTTGGGATCCATCTCATGGCAGGCAGGGAGGGAGGGGAAGGAACCAAGACCTGACACTATTACTGATGCTACCATGTGCTTACAGATGGGACAATGGCCTGGCTGTCCTCTGAGAGACCCTACTGGCAACTGAGTGGGACCAACACAGATACTTACACCCAGCCATTAGACTAAAGTTGGGGACTCCTATGCTTGAATTAGGGGAAGGAACTGAGGAAACTGAAGGAAAGGGTGACACCATAAGAAGACCAACAGTCTCAACTAACCTAGACCCCAGGGAGCTCCCAGAGACTGAGACACCAACTGGGAGCCTACCCTGGCTGGCCCGAGGCCCTAGCACATGTATAGCAGAGGTCTGCCTGTTCATGCCTCAGTGGGAGAAGATGTGCTTAATCCTCAAGAAACTTGAGGCCCTAGGGAATGGGGAGGTTTTGCGGGGAGCACCCTCTCGGAGGCAAGGGGGAGGAGGAATGGGATGAGGAGCTGTGGGAGGGGGCATGGGAGCAAAGACTGGAATATAAATAAATAAAATAAGTTCAAAAAAAAAAGAGGTGAGACCAGAAACTAAAGGACTCAGGTAGAAGAGCACTGAAGCCGTGAAAGAAACAATCCCTCAGTCTGATAACATGAGTGACGTGATCAATGACAACATGAACAGCAAATAAATGTGAAGGACCAAGATCAAAGCAAAGAGACCACCCTTGGTGCCTCTGACAGCAGCAGCACCAATTCCAGCAGAGTATACATAGGACAGTTGATACCAAAATAATCCATGACCATGAGTCATGTCATTTGTAAGTCCCTGTGTGAAAGTAATCGTGGTGGTATAAAATATCCAGAAAAGGGCTTATAGTTTAGGACACTGTCAGGTCGACAACCAGGAAGTACTTATGCTTCTGTCATGAAGTTCCAAGAATATTCTACCAAAATGGAACACAGAAACCACAAGCATCTTCATTCAGCACCCTCCTCCAGTAGCTAGGGGTTGAGTTCTTATCAGAAAAATCTACCCTAAACATTTTGCATACAAATAAAACTAGTAATTACATTTTCTTTCTTTAGTCTTGACAGGCAGTGTTTTCCATCATTCAGAGTTACACCTGCTTAATAGAATAGATCTGCAGTTCTTGAAAATTACTCCTTAATGTAGCAGGTATGAAGATTTCATGCTGAGACCCAAACTTCACCAACGATTTTAATTTTTACATGTATTATTATTAAATTGCTCCAGCACACACAAAAATGCAATGCCTCAGATTGTTCAGAGTTATAAGTTCTTTTGTTAGTCAATGTTGAGTTAGCTAGGACTGCAGAGATGTGTCCACTTAAGAAGTCATCCATAGAGCTCTCCTTCAGTCTGGCCTCCTGGGCCTTCTCAAGTTTCTCAGCCATCCAGGTAATGGGAACCCAAGCATTAATTACAGTTAAGAGTCCAGCCAGAGGAAACCATTCTCAGGCCAGAGAGACTTGGCTAAGACAACTGTGTCACAGATTGGTAAAAGCTAATTAGCCTCATAAAATTTGTTTCTCCATTTGCGGGGGGTGGGGGTGGGTAAGAAATACTTTTTCTTCTTTTATTAGATATTTTCTTTATTTACATTTCAAATGTTATCCCCCTTCCAGGTCTCGCCTAAGAAAACCCCTTATTCCATCTTCCCTTCCTCTGCCTCTATGAGGGTGCTCCCCCATCCACCCACCCACTCCTGCCTTCCAGCCCTGGCTTTCCCCTACACTGGGACATTGAGCCCCCACAGGACCAAAGGCTGCTCCTCCCACTGATGTCCATCAAGGCCATCCTCTGCCACATATGCGGCTGGAGCCATGGGTCCCTTCATGTGTACTCTTTGATTGGTGGTCCAGTTCACGAGAGCTCCGGAGGTTCTGGCTAGTTGACACTATCGCTCCCCCCACGGGTCTGTAAACCCCCTCAGCTAAAAGGAATACTTTTATTTCTCAAAAGAAAATTGGGAAAATGTATGTGCAGCGTGACTTGCTAATTTTTGAACAATTCGAACATTTGGCCTGTTCGTAAGTTTAATGTACTTCTGAGTGATCCTCGATGGAGGAGACCACCCTGGACGCCTGCCTATCTTTAAGGAGCAGAGAGGCTAAAAGAGAACTGTTAAAGAAGAGTGAGGCTGAGCGACTGTGAAACCAACCTGGTGGTGAACTAAGATCACAGACGGTTTGGCAGGTACCACCGAGGCTACTTTGCACAAGCCTCCAGAGCAAGCTTCCTTCTCCCTCCCTTCCATCGCTGGTCCAAGGTAGTGGGGCCGGAGCTTAAGTGTGAGCTTCAATCAAAGTGCAGAAAGAGCACACCAGGCTTCCCGGATGCACTCACTGCACACTCAGCCCTGCCCTGTACAAGGAGAAAGGGCAGCCTCTACTGCTGTGTTCGGGAGTGGGGCGTCATGGCTGGCTGTGAGATAATATCTCAAAGATCTCATAGATGAAGATATGTGGGGGAAGGGAGGGGAGACCAATTTTTAGGAAGCATCTTATTTTTCTAGTGGGACTCACACTTCATCTCCAACACAAATGGGCTATTAGGTGAATCTGAAATAGCTGATACGAATCTCTCCACTGAGCCAGTGGGAGAATCCAACCTTTATAAGTGCTAAACCAGCAACCTTTCAGAAAACAGTATCTATCCTTTTGAGTTGTTTCTGGGGAATTGTATATAAAGGCTTCTGAAAACAAAAGTACTTCCTTATTTTTCCAGGATCCGTTCGGCAAGCTTGATACAAGGCTACCCAGGACAGACATTGTCAGGGCTCAACGTGTTTTCAAACTTTATGCTCACAGTTAAAATGTTTTTTTCCAATGTGGCATTTGAAAATCAAAATCAAAACAGTCTTCGAGGGAAAAAAACAGAACGCATTTCCTAATTTTTAGTCCCTATGAAATATAAATAAATCTATTTTTGCTATCAACATTTCTATCATTTAATGACTTGACAGTCTTTTTCTGAAGAATGTCTTTGGGAGATTTACACTTAGAAGAACTTGCCACATTTTGATTGACCACACTAAGCTACAAGGTGGCATGTCTTGATTGATTTAAGACAGGAAAGAAAAACCATACTCTAAATTTTTCTGTCTTCTTCTGGATGATAAGAGTAATTATTGGTCAAGTCCTGGGGGGTTCAAATTGCTGAAGCACCCAAGACTCATTTTCTTTTCTTTTTTTTTTTTTTTTTTTTGAATTCTTTTTTTTTTAATTAGATATTTTCTTTATTTACATGTACATTTTCCCTTTCCCAGGTTCCCCTCCAAAACAAACAAACAAACAAACAAAAACAACAAGAATAAACCCCTTTTGCCTCCCCTTTCCCCATGCCTGTCACCCCACCCTCTCCCACTTATTGGCCCTTAAGCCATTCCTCTGATGACAAATTCAGCTTTACATCTGACTTGGAATAGAAAGTCAAGAGCAAAATCTAAACCTAAATTCTTTGGGCTTCTGTTTTGACAAAACTCCCCAAACATAATGACATATAAACAATGGAAGGAAGGAAGAATTTATATTTAGAATCTAAAAAGAAAATAACAAAAGAGTTAAGAATATTCAAGCCAGGCAGTGGTGGCATAGGCCTTTAATCCCAACACTAGGGAGGCAGAGGCAGGCAGATTTCTGAGTTTAAGGCCAGCCTGGTCTACTGAGTGAGTTCCAGGACAGCCAGGGCTATATAGAGAAACCCTGTCTCAAGAAAAAGAAAAAAGAAAAAAAGAAAAAAAAAAGAATATTTGAGTATAATTTCTCCTGCTTATGAGCCATGATGGAGTGAATTTTTATATCATTTTCTATCTAAATTCACATGGTAAAGCCCTAACCTTCACTGTGAAGGAAAATATTTATAGAAGTGTTCTTTGGAAAGTAATTGAAATAATAAATAAGGCTGTCACTCAGTGGTAGAGCACTTACCAAGCATGTGTAAGAGCCTGGGTTTAATCTCCAGTACTACTCAGAAATAGATAGATAGATAGATAGATAGATAGATAGATAGATAGATAGATAGAT
>JADRCD010187602.1:0-40804 GCA_019843815.1 Montemys delectorum
TTCCCTCCCCACTCCCCCTGCTCACCATCCCACCCTCTCCTGCTTACTGGACCTGGTATTCCCCTACACTGGGGTACAGAACCTTCACAGGGCCAAGGGCCTCTCCTCCCATAGATGACCAATTGGCCATCCTCTACTATACACATGCTGCCTGCCGGAGCAACCAGTCCCACCATGTGTACTTCTTGGTTGGTGGTTTAGTCCCTGGGAGTTCTGAGGGTACTAGTTAGCTCATATTGTTGTTTGTCCTAAGGGGCTTCAGCTCCTTCGGTCCTTTCTCTAGCTCCTTCATTGGGACCCTGTACTTAATGTCCATAGAAACAAGTAACAAAGCACCTGCCAGACAGTGATGCCAGTCACAAGACAACTAAGACATCCTCATTGACTTTGGAAAGAAAATTCAAAACTTCCTCCAGCTAGTACCAGAATATCCAAGATGGCCAAAAACATGGCAAGTAGGTGTGGAAACACTTCACACACTTGGCAAAAGTCTGTTCTCAACATAGAGTATCTAAGCTGATTGTGTTGATGATGAGCAGTGGAAATTAAATTGTATATTGCTGCCACTGTTGTGGCACTGGCCAAAGCCAGCCTTCCTAGTACAAGATCTATAACTACAGAAAATCATCAACTACAGAGCATTTTGAACAACTTAGAGACAGAGTTGAGGAACTCATCCCAGCTGAGAAAGAATTACTTCTGACCAGCATATTTTATTGTTGTTAGCTTATAATATACCACCCATTATAATTCATATTACTAGAGGCTGTAATAGAAATGTATCTATGCACTTTCACAGAAAGTCCATGGAGGGTTTTCATAAAAAGTCTAGAGTCACAATATATTTCTGTATCTCTCTTGTAAAGAAATTTTTCACCCAGTAGTTTCCTTTGTCTAATGCATGGATTCATTGTGTCTTACATGGGCTAATGGAATGTTTTATGTCATAGCTTTGCTCTGTGTACCTAACAAGCACTTGAATGTAACTAATTGAAGTAAAGAATCAAATGCTTAACTTAATTTCATGTTAAATAATTCAAATTTCAACGGGCATCTATAGCTGATGGCTACTATATAGACTATTATAACTCAAGTGATGATAGCCATACAAGAAGTATTTCACTTTATAGGCAAATGGATAGAAGTAGAAAAAAACTCATCCTGAGTGAGGTAAGCCAGACCCAGAAACATAAATAAGGTATGTACTCACTTATAAGTGGCTATTATCCATTAAATAAATGCTAGCCAGGCTACAGTCTGTAGACTCAGAGAAGCTAGGTAAAAAGAAGGGCTCTGGAGTGGACACATGGATCTCCTGGGGAAGAAGAAATAGAGTAGATTTGTCAGGTGGTCTGGGAGTGGATAGAAATAGGAGTAGGAGGGATCTGGTGTTGAGGGAGGTAGGATGGAGAGAGAGAATGTAGTAAGAGATGGATGGAATTGGCGTCATTTTGGGGATGGTATGGAAAGCTAGTGCAGTAGAAATTTGTGGAATTTCCTAGGGTTATCCTAGGAGGACTTCTAGTAATGGGGGATATGAAATCTGAATTGGTTATGTCTTGTAGTCAGGTAAGGCTCCCAGTGGCAAGACTGGGTTATATTCTACTGAATTATTGGCTGAGGGGGGAGTCCCTGGCTGATAGCCCAATGTCACAGGCTGATGCTAGGTCAAGGGCTGCTCTCTACAAACTGGCATCCATGCTCTATTGCCAAGGACAACCACACTGCTTATTGCAAATGAAGAAATCAAGATTGTGCCTGGCTGGAGCCTTTACTCCAATGTTCTAGTCTCTTTGGTGTGGGAAGGTACTCTGCAGGCTTCTAAAAGAAAAAAATGTGGACTTTTGACCTGCAATCTGTCCTGCCTACAAGATATGCTGGGGTGATATTAGTGCAGAATGTGTGGGAATGGCAAACCCATGTCTGATTTAATTTGAGGCCCACATGATGAGAGGAAGCCCATCCCCAACATTGCTTCAATGGTCAAGAAAAACCAAACACAACTGACAAAAAAACCACAACTCAATGAAATGATTTAGCATGACTTTGCTATACTCATTATATCCTCTTCAGCTATCATCAAAGAGGCCTCTTTCATCAGCAGATGGGAATGGATACAGAGACCTACTGTCAGACCTTATGCAGAGAGAAATCTAAGTTGGAGTTCTCTATTGTGTCCCTCCCCTCAGACCTTAGGGAGTCCCTCAGAAGAGTGGGTAGAAAGATTGTAAGAGTCAATGGGGATGGAGGACTTGGAGAATGCAGCCTACTGAATCAACAAAGCAGGGTGCATGTGGGGTTACAGAAACTGAGCTGCAAAATTGGGCCCACATTAGTCTGTACCAGGTCTTTTGCGTGTATGTTATGGTTGATAGTTTGTTTTTGGTTTTGTTTGTGTGTTTGTTTGTTTTGTGAGACTCTTACCTTAGGGAGTGTGTTTGTCTTTGACTCATTTGCATGTTCTTAGGACTCCATTATTCCTGTTGAATTGCCTTGTCTAGCCTTAGAGTGAGGATATTTCCCTTGTCTTATTGTATTTAGTTTTGTCCTGTTTGGTTATTATCTCTTAGAGCCATGTTCTTTCCTGAAAGGAGACTGAGGGGGAGTGGATCCTGGGGAGGGGGGTAAATGAGGGAATGCTGGGAAGAATAGAGGGAGAGGGATAAACTGTGGTCAAGATATATGTAGGGTAGAAGAATAGATTTTATTTTCTTTTTATTTATTTATTAGATATTTTCTTTATTTACATTTCAAATGTTCTCCCTTTTCCTGGTTTCCCCTCCAAAAAACTCTATATTCCCTCCCCCTTTCCCTCCTCACCAACCAACCCTCTCCTGTTTTCTGGCTCTGGCATTCCCCTACACTTGGACATAGAACATCTCCATGGACAATGGGCCTCTCCTCCCATTGATGATCGACTAGGCCATCCTCTGTTACATGTGCAGCTGGAGCCATGAGTCCCACCATGTGTACTCTTTGGTTGGTGGTTTATTCCCTGGAAGCTCTGGGGGTACTGGTTAGTTCATATTGTCATTCCTCCTATGGGGATGCAATCCCCTTCAGCTCCTTGGGCCCTTTCTATAGCTCCTTCATTGGGGACCATCTGCTAAGTCCAATGGATGTCTTTGAGCATTCACGTCTGTATTTGCCAGGTACTGGTAGAGTCTCTCAGGAGACAGCTATATTAGGCTTCTGTCAGCAAGTACTTGTTGGCATCCACAATAGTGTCTGCGTTTGGTGACTATATATGGGATGGTTTCCCAGGTGGGGAAATCTCTTGTTTGTCATTCCTTCAGTCTCTGCTCCACACTTTATCTCTCTATCTCCTTCCATGGGTATTTTCTTCCCCTTCATAGAAGGATCGAAGTATCCACACTTTGGTCTTCTTTCTTCTTGAGTTTCTTGTGGTTTGTGGCTTGTATCTTCTGGTATTCTGAGCTTCTGGATATCCACTTATCAGTGAGTGCATACCATATTGTGTTCTTTTGTGATTGGGTTACCTCACTCAGGATGATATTCTCCAGATCCATCCATTTGCCTAAGAATTTCATAAATTCATTGTTTTTAATAGCTGAGTAGTACTGCATTGTGTAAATGTACTACATTTTCTGTATCCATTCCTCTGTTGGGGGATATCTAGGTTCTTTCCAGCTTATGGCTATTATAAATAAGGCTTCTATGGACATAGTGGAGCATGTGTCCTTATTACATGTTGGAGCATCTTCTGGATATATGCCCAGGAGTGGTATAGCTGGGTCCTCGGGTAGTACTATATCCAATTTCTTGAAGAACCACCAAACTGATTTCCAGAGTGGTTATACCAGCTTGCAATCCCACCAGCAAAAGCACACATTGCACCTCACACAATAATACCCCATTTTCATTAATGAACATATCATGGAAACAGAAACTAAACAGAAACACAGTGGAACTAACAAAAGTTATGAAACAAATGGATTTAACATTTATCTATAGAACATTTTACCCTAAAACAAAAGGATATATCTTCTTCTCAGCACCTCATGGTACCTTCTCCAAAACTGATCATATAATCACTTTTTAGAGCTTAATGAAAATGAAGCCACAACATACCCAATGGGACACAATGAAGGCTGTCCTAAGAGGAAAACTCATAGCTTTGAGTGCCTCCAAAAAGAAACTGGAGAGAGTACACATTAGCAGCTTGACAACACATTTGAAAGCTCTAGAACAACAAAAAAAGCAAATTCACCCAAGAAGAGTAGACATCAGGAAATATTCAAACTTATGGCTGTAATCAACCAAGTAGAAACAAAAAGAACTATACAAAGAATCAACCAAACCAGGAGCTGGTTCTTTGAGAAAATCAGCAAAATAGATAAATCCTTAGCCAGACTAACTAGAGGGCACAGAGACAGTATCCTAATTAACAAAATCAGAAACAAAAAGGGAGACATAACAACAGACAATGAAGAAATCCAAAAAAATCATGAGATCCTACTACAAAAGCCTATACTCAACAAAATTGGAAAACATGGATCAAATGGACAATTTTCTAGACAGATACCAGGTACCAAAGCTAAATCAAGATCAGAAAAAAATGATCTAAACAGTCACATATCTGCTAACAAAATAGAAATAGTCATTAATAGTCTCCCAACCAAAAAAAAAAAGCCCAGGACCAGATGGACTTAGTGCAGAGTTCTATAAGACCTTCAAAGTAGACCTAATACCAATACTCCTCAAACTATTCCACACAATAGAAAGAGAAGGTACTCTATCCAATTTGTTCTATGAAGCCACAATTACTCTGATCTCTAAATCATATAAAGACCCAACAAAGAAAGAGAACTTCAGACCAATTTCCCTTATGAATATTGATACAAGAATAGATTTTCAATGAAAATATTTAACAAAAAGGAAATGATTTTATAGGAAGTTATTTGACATGTTATTTTATACTGTGCTCAGCACTTAATATAATGGAGTCAGTAAATCTCCTCAAAACACCTAGGTTTCCTAGTTAGATCCTGTCCACTTGGAAGATAAGAAAACTCATACAAAAAAGTAATGTGCTCATATCACTATCTAGAGGAAGGGTGTTCAACATTTTGACATCATGATATGTTGTTATCTAGCCATGTGTTGAGACACATTCCCAGTTATCTCAGGATGGATGGGGACTCTGAATTCAGCAGCAATGAGGATTGACACTGAATAGTCAAGCTGTTCTTCCCAGGATGAACGCTCATGCAGTAACAGGTCTGGTCACTCCAGATTGCCCTGATAATTTTCACTGCCTGGGTGAGGCAGAGTGTAAGGCTCCTGTGGGGAAAAAAAAGGAATTTCTTTGAGGATGCCAGTTCACTTTGCTTGCTGAAGTCACTCTGGCTCACTTAGGGGAGAGAAAAAAGAAAGACACACTGATATAGCCTCTTGTTGGGTGTTGTCATGGAAACAAGGCTTTAAACAGTGGTGCTTTTCTTCCTCAGTCATAGACCCAGGAAGCAGCTTCATTTTTATTTGTCATGAGAGGGCCTTGACACAGTTTCTCATGTTGCCAGTGGGGATCTAGGGTGACTTCCAGGGGGATATGGTGGTAGGTGCCACTTTTGTAATAACCCCAAACTGTTCCATATTGTCTTATTTTAATATTTTGGAAAATCCTCAAGGGTAGATGTTAGCGGGATCACATCACTGTTGAATGTCATGTGCTATTTATAGGAATTCAGGGATGACAAGTTTTCTTCTAAACTGGACAGAGATACGAATCAACAAACCAGCTCTGCCAATCTCTTCAATGTTCCGGTGAGTAAAGATTAGAGGAAGAAGTGATTTAAATTCAACTTTCAAGTTATATCAGAAGATTTTTTTTATGGCCAATCTTCTACCCTAAATAGGGTTTGTATAATCGATCTTTGATATTTCCTTAAACAGCTGAGATACAAGCAGGTATCGCTAATTTAATAGAAACATCACTTCCATGGTCTCAGACTGAATAAATTTGTGCCTAAAGTCAGAAACCATGGGCTGAATTGTGAAATGTAATGAAAACTGATTGTGTTTAAGTGCAGTTTCCCAGACAGCTCATTCGCTAGCTCACTGAAGCTTTGGCTGCAGAATGAATCAATACTAAGTAGGTTGAAGACAGGTCATGTGATTTATTGATATTTCCATCTGAAAATCTCACAGATTTTTTCCAGACAAAAATCAGAAGCAGGAGGATTGTTTGATTCAAAGTTATTGGGAGTGTTACAGAAAGAAGATGCAGACAAAATAGCCAATAGGGGAGTGAGAAAGTTGCAGTCTCCTATATTCTTTCCTAGAACAGAAACAGAAAATCCCAGTTAATTTAAGGTAATAGGCTAAAACTAATAGTTAACACCTTCCTAAGTCTGAAGTGCTTCATCATTACTTAGCTCTTAACACTACTGTATAAAATAATGTATTGCACTAATGAGCAGAACTACACTGAGGTAGTCTTTTTAAGGAATCACACTGTCTCCCTGGCATAAAGGATAATGATGGACACATTGGTCTATTATTTTATTTTATTGATTTTTTTGTTTTGTTTTTGTCTTTCAGTAGCTTTACTTAAGCTGCTCTCCTTGATGATCTATCCCATAAGGTACTGAAAGCTCAGTACACTGCAAGAGACTAGCAGTCTTTGTGACGCATGCCAATGGATAACAATAGATCTCTATTATATAGATCTCATCTCTATTTGGGGGCATCCATGTTATTTATTCTTGAGTAAAGGTTCAAGATGACTTTGTCCTGTATTCCTCTCATTCTTTTGGGACTTTTGAGAGGAAAATGCTAAAATCACTGATGTCCAAGCTCACTTAAACTGTGCTGGTTCTCCTTCATTCAAGAAATCCATTAGGGGGCTGAGAAGAAAGACTTTCTGGGAACACTTAAAGTGCAGGCAGACACTTGCCTTGGCCATAGGCTTGACTGTGTGCCAGTGCAGGTGGCCATGTGTAGCTGCATGTTACCTGAAGAGAAGCAACAGCTCAGGGCTATTCTAAACGTTAGCAAACCACAGAAAATTAAAATATAAAAGAAATTTTCAAAAATGGCAAAACAATTTTAAAAAGGAAAAACAAGAAATAAAGAAAAGAAAATGAAAAGGGGAATTATATTCCTTGAAAGGCAGTAGTGGTTTGAAAGCTGTCTCTCTTCTAGAGACAGCTTTCAGCTACACTGATGATAGTTATAATAATTGTGGAAGGACGTGGTGTATGTGCATGTGCATGTGCATATGTGTGTGCATGGGGGGGGGCGCTTGGCCATTGTACAAATCACATGGAGGAGGTACTGAATCTGTGGTAGTAATTGCACTGCTGTTTTCAAAGGAAGCCCTAGTGCCAGTCACCAGTGTCAGCAAGATCCATTTCATGGTTTAATCACCTTTGCTTGTGTTCCCACAGCAGGTGTGAACATTTGAAATGTAGGTTAAGTCTACTTTAACTGCAAGCATGTGAAGATTGGTCATTTTAACTTAAAGCAGGCTGTAATCAGCTCCAGAGGATCAGCAGACCTGCCCCTATGGTCCTGGATGAATGATAGTGAGTTGTCATAGGTGAACTGCTCCTGGATCTGGAGGATTACCTTCTTTTAAACTGTACTGTACTTAATTATTTAGGTCATCAGAAGTATTAAAGATAAAGAAGAGGAAAAGAAGGAATGAGAAAGAGAGGAAGAGAGGGAGAGAGAGAGAGAGAGAGAGAGAGAGAGAGAGAGAGAGAGAGAGAGCTGGGGACAAAGGAAGGGAAGAGTGAGGGAAGCAAAGAAAAGCTAGTCTCATTCCTCTGTGGTCTTATTGTTGGATGATGGGTCTAGAGGAAAGGCAAGACCAAGCACTCTACACTCAGCTAATAAGAACAAGAAATGATAGATAGATGACTAGAAAGAAAAAATCAATCAACTCTTTTCAGATGTACAACATTCACCAGAAAAGCTTCTGTCCACAGGTCCCAAGGTTGGTGTCTGTGCTACCATTCAGCAACTGGTGTGTCTTGCTTAGGACAGAGGTGGCCAATGAATATTCACTGGCGATCACTCAATGCTCAGCTTTAGTTTCTTGAATAGCAATAGTGACACTAAGACCTGCCTAAGAGCCTGATTAAGGATATTTTGAAAATTCCAGCAGTAAGAATAATGTGCTAGGATTATTCTCCTAACCATAACAAATATTACAGTTCCTATTATTTAATCATGTTAGCACTTCGTAGGTGAACATGAATGAGCCTGCTGCTCCTTTTTGGATGTAAGGTTGAAACATATTCAATTTTAAAGTAGCAGTGAAAATTTCCGGTTTTGTTAACTAATTTTGTTATATATTGGCATACAAGGAGACCAAATGTGTTTTTACTAGCAAAGATGAAAGGGTACCGGTTCTGCTCTGTTATTATTCTGTCACTCAGGATGTATACCAAAACTATGATTCCTACTTAAAATGGTCTCTGGCTTGCCAACAGACCTGGAATTGCCTGTTAAAATTAATCATATGGTATGATATATATATATATATATATATATATATATATATATATATATATATGAGGCAGTGTGAGTCTATGTATCCTGCAGTAGCTGTGCACTGGTAGCTTTTCCTCTTTTTACTTCACCAAGGCAGGAGACTCTTAATGATCCATCAGAAGACCACAATGACCTATCTATTTTGAAAAAAGCGACAAGGTTGGCTGACTTCACTGGTAATCTATATGTCATTCCTCTAACTTTGATGGTTTATAGTATACAAAATGCAAAACTAGAGGACAGGGAGATGGCTCAGTTGATAAAGTGCTTGCTGTGTTAACATGAAGACCTAAATTCATTCCCTGAAAGCCATGTGAAACCAGTTGCTTCTAACCCTAGAGTTGGAAAAATGGAAACTCTTGAATCCCTAGGAGTCCAAATGTGACTAGCTGAAATGCTGAGCTTCGGGTTCTCTATGATACTTTGTCTCAGAGAGTAAGATAAAAACCAAGTGAGAAGAATACTCATTGGCTACCTCTGTCTTCCCTGTGCATGCACACATGCATGTGTATGGGAGTGTGAGCATGCATGCACATACACACACACACACAGGGGCACATATACACATAATTAAACAAAATATACAATCAAACATAAACAAACTTAGAAATGAGAGAAAGGGACAAAAACCAAGAGAAAGAAAGGAGAGAAAAAAAACAGAAGGGATTGAAGGAAGACAGAAGGAAGAATCAAAAGGAATAGTGGAAAGAAGGGGGAAGGGCAGGACAGAGCACAGAGGTAAGTATGTCAGTAGAGTGCCTTCACATATGACCTGCCTTTGCAGAGGACTTCTCTGCTATAAAAGATCCCAAGCTGTCACCATTGTGTCCCTTTAATGAAGCTTGTTTCTATGGGAACCTGGGAATTACATAAAATGGGGTTAATCCATGATCATAGAGATGTACAAGGCAAGCCACATATGTGACATCCCAGCTACCCACAAAGGTTACATTCCAAGTTTAGCTTTACTTATTCTTGCCTAGAAAAAATGACAACACAGTCAAGGTGCTGTCCAACACTTACAGATGTGAAGTAGCTATTCACACTAAAATCATCTAAGGGTTTGGGTCAGCTAAGCAAGAACACCCATAGGTGGGAGATTGCTCTAGCACCTCCTTGTAAAAGTTGAGATCTTGGAGATACTCTGAGAAAGGACAGATAGAAAAAAGGGATTCAAATCCAATCTTCCACTTGAAAAGACAAAATAAATGATGTCAATATTCATGTAGATCATAAAGGAAATGATGATTACCTTTGATTCCAAGAGAAAGTTAATTTCAAATGTGTCAGAGAGAGAGAGAGAGAGAGAGAGAGAGAGAGAGAGAGAGAGAGAGAGAGAGAGAATCTGCAAAGTTGAGATACATCTTTAGTAGTTAGAAACCAGAAAAGAATCATCTGTTGAATATTGTGATGAGCCTTCCTCATAGCACTTGGATGGGAGAGAATTTTCAGAAATG
Source organism: Montemys delectorum (assembly GCA_019843815.1). Classification (NCBI taxonomy): domain Eukaryota; kingdom Metazoa; phylum Chordata; class Mammalia; order Rodentia; family Muridae; genus Montemys; species Montemys delectorum. The sequence goes on from JADRCD010187602.1 coordinate 9,981, forward strand.
AACTGACCTTGGTTAAGAACACACATTTTTCTTTTTAAATTAAAATGACATTTTGTTCTAAAAGACAAAACTTGTCTTCAATGACTGGATGTGAGAAAACCCACTCAGGTGATTTGAAAGCTACCAGTTTTCCACCTAAGAAAACTCTAAAAATGTTACATTTTAAACTTGATGTATGTGTGTGAATCTGAGTAAATCTATGTGTAAAATATGAATGTGACAGCCAGCAGTGACTAGAAATGGGTATTGGGCCCACTGGGCCAGAAGCTACATATGGTTATAAGTTACTTGTGGGCTCTAGGAAGTGAACACATGTCCTCTGCCAGATAAGTGATTGCTGTTAACCACTGAGCCATCTCTTCACCTCAAAAGCATTTCCAATGGAAATTGTCAAGATCATATGTGATTGGAATGATAAATTGTGTAGAAACTTTTAGTCACAGAGAAGAGAGAGAGGCACAAACTTGGCTGAATTTGTATGTTGGCTTAGGGCATCAAAAGAAAGATTAACTTCATAAATGCAGCTCCAGCACTGATATCAATTTCAGAACTTTCACATGAAACCAGAACAAAAATTTGAAACCTAACCACAACATAAAAGTTGTCTCTTCATTCTATATGATGACCTGGATGGGGTTTATTTATTTATGTATTTTGTCTTGAAGGATACAATCCCAGCTGCTGAGTTACACACTGAATAATTTCTTATTCATTCTTCTTCCTGTCTACCCTTAGCTGTATACTTACCAGGTTCTAGGTAAGGCTGAAACCCTAGAATTCACCTAGAAAAGCTCGGAGATAAAGGAAACTTCAGCCCCCATGTAGTTAGGCTGCAGCCTGGATGTCATGCTCTAAGGCCATGTGTCCATAACTCGGATGCAGCAGCCATGAGGAACTATTTCTAGTCTCTAAACATGCCCAATATTTTTATGCTCCAGGTTATTTGTGTACAGTCCTCCCTGTTTTAAGAGTGTGTACCACCTTGCATACAGGACAGAACATGGTGCTCTCGACCTTTAGGTGGACAACTGATGTTGCTGTACTAAAAGCCCCATCATCTGGAATTAAAATTGCTTACCTTAGAATTCTCCATCATGTGTGAACTCCCTGCAGGCCTTGTCCATTTCTGTCTCCCATTCCTGTCACCTCAGTGCTGGCTCAGGCTAAAGCTTCTGAGACATTCATTTGATTGTTCCCCCTTAACGGGAGTCCCCTGGGTTTATAAATCTTGATGAGACAGAGCAGGGCAGTAGTTAGATATACCATGTGATGCAGCTTCCATAAAGTAAGGGCATGTTGTGTATAAATCTACTGTGCTAGTAAGACTACCAGCTGTGTGTGCTTTCATCTCATTGTTTAAGTGGGAAGTGAGCTGCAGAGCTGAGGTGGCAGGTATTAACTGGTTTCTGAGCATGTACTGAGAGACCGGTCCTGATGAGATTTATAGCTGCTTTTATTTCTGAGGTGATTCTGTGTCAACAGTGGAGTAGCCTTATATTCTTTGCTGTGTTGTACTTAGCGAGTGTTCTAAAGTGGATTTAAAATTGAGGCGGTTTCCTGCTTAAACAGGGGTACCACACTGAATATTAAAGAAAAAGAATCTCAACAGGATGTAAACCTCTGTATGGCAAAGTTCTTAAAAGCTCCAAGTACTAAATAGCTCCAATATATTAATGATAAGAATCAAATGATTGTTAAGATGTATCTATCTGATACGTGTGTACATATGTGTTTACAGGTGTGCATGTATATGTGTGAGTGAGCGTGTTTGTGCACCCACATGTGCAAGCCAGAGGTTTATATCCATTGTCTTTCTTGATCATTTTTTTCTGTTTCTTTACTGAGGCAGAGTCTTTGGCTTTACCCAATGCTTGTTAGCCAGCTTGCTTTAAGGATTCCATATTTCCCCTCCCATCAGCTAAGACTGTAGGTGGACTGTCACATCATTAGGAATTTGCTCAAGTACTAGTGATCCAAAGTTTATGCTTGGACAGCAAGCACTTTACCTACTGAGCCATCTTCCCAACCCTTATTAACTTAAAAAGTACAATGCCATAAATTGAGATCTTAATACTATTAAAACCTGAATACATGCTCTAGAGAACCAAACTATGCAAATATATAACTCCTGGTTATTATATACCCATCTATGTAAGACAGGGTGGAGCCTAATGCTATGTAATCACACAAGCACCTTAGTGTGAAATTATGATATAGAAACAATATATTGCTTGGCTTGGGTATGGTATAGGATCAGTCATTTTTTCCTTTTTACCTTCTTTAGTTAGGTTTTAATGTAACTGTTGTTAGACTGATAGCATTTTGTACAGTTATACCATTTATAAACACATAAATGAAAGGAGGAAGCATAAATGAAATGATGTCAGGTTGGTCATCTGCCAGAGAGTAGACTTTTAAAACAGAACCCTTATATAAAACACATTTTCTAGCCATGTTATTTTTTTTCTGTCTGACTTAGAATTTGTTTCCTTCCATTTCTTACACGCAAAGGCCAGACTTGCTGCATATGGTGTGTCTTCGTTGGGAGAATGTGGCTGAAGAAAGGTTTTAAAGGCAAATTAGCACAAGATTCACGCTTACACTTGCAGTTTCTCTTTACAATTTCATCTCCCTGAATGGATTCAAATAGGAATCCTGAACCATTTCCCTAGTTGACCTCGAGACATTTTCATTATTAAGGTGAACAGTTGGTGCCTACTCTTTTAAAAAACACAACTTGGACCATTGTCAATTCCCAATTACTTTAAAAGGAAAGATATATATGTGTGTGTGTGTGTATGTGTGTGTGTGTGTGTGTGTGTATAGATAGATAGATATAGATATAGATATACATAGATATAGATAGATATAGATATAGATATAGATATAGATATAGATGCATCCTTCCTTTGAGAACCTGTCTTTAAACTGATCAGGAAAGGAAATCAAGTACATATATGTGTGTGTGTGTGTGTGTGTGTGAAGGTCACAGGACAACCTCAGGGACTCTGTTCTCCTATTAAGAAGATTGCAGGTTGTAATGGAGGTCATCAGGCTTGGCAGCAAGCTCCCTTACCTGCTGAACCTAAATGCACAACCCTAGCAATACTTCTTAACTGAAAGGTAAACGTCACATAGTTTCCTATTACTTCCTTTAAACCAAAAGACATCAACTGAGAATGGAGCTAAGAAGAATATTTAATAGATGGATATTTAATCTATCGCTTTTTCCTGGGGATAATTCTTTCTCATTTATTTTCAGGAAGTTTCCTGTAAAAGAACTGTTAAATGAGGAGCTGCGGTGCAGTGTTTTGACAAGCACTTGTACTGCAGAGACTTGAAATCTCACTGGGATACAGTTACATATTCACTGTAGGGAAGAATGCCCTATTTAAAATCTAGGACAGATCATGTTGATATGGGAAAAGGAAATAACTATGGAAACAATACATCTGAAATTAACGACTGAGATGTTACATCCATCTAAAGTCAACAAGAAATGTAATTACTCTCTGAAAGTAATTGTATCCTGTCTTTGAGTGCTAAGTAGAATTTTTTAAGGCCAAGATACTATTTGCATGCAGAATATCCTTTCAAAAACATTGTAGGAGTCAGGCAGCGATCTTACAGAAGTCCCATGATAGAGACATACAAAGAGAAAGGCTAGTAGCTAAACATTGCTAAACGAAATGTTACTTTCCATGACAGGGCCTCACTTTCTTAGAACTCTAAAGATAGCCCTTCCAGCTGCTGTGTTCAGAGACAATCAGAAGGAAATATTTTATTCAAATCTACTACCCATTTTAAAACTTTTACTTTATGCTTAACTGTGTGTGTGCGCGTGCGTGCATGCGTGCGTGCGTGTGTGTGTGTGTGTGTGTGTGTGTGTGTGTGTGTGTGTGTGTGTACATGCAAGTTCTGATATTCATGGAGGCCAGAAGAGGGCATCAGACTCCTGGAGTGAAGTTGGCAGTAGTTGTAAGCCTTCCAATCTGAGTGCTGGGAGTTGAACTCAAGTCTTGTGTAAGAGCACTGCACATTCTTTAGCTGTGGAGGCATCTCCCCCGCCTTTTTACGTTCCTCTCCATGGACTCCACTCTTTATTCTCCCCCCCCCCCAAAGTGGAAGGCCCTGAATCCATCTAGCAAAACTGCTTGAAAGCAAAAGTTGTTTTTCACTGTGATTCCATTTGCTTAGCTGATATTCAGAAATGATAAAGCTAGGAGCTCCACTAAGAATAGTCTTTTCAAGCATGTATTGACTAATGGGGTAACAAGGAAGTGTATGAGCATGAATGGTCAGTCAATTGATGATTTCGAGAAAATTCATTCATAAGACCATTTGAGACAGTCACATAATCCATTGTTTTCCATCCCATGATATTAATTGGTAAACCCTCTGGCTAATTTTGGAATTTTCCTTAGACCTTTGTCGTCTTTCTCTGACTCCTTCTCTAGTTTCAGAGGGCACTAAAATTGGTTTAATTTCTCAAAGAACTATGACTGACAGATCATTAATCCCAGCCATAAAACTTTCCTGTAGTTATTTGTTGAAAAAGAAAAGAATGAATGAAAGAAGAAAAGAAACAAAAAAAAAGAAGACAATTAGTCTCACAATGTTGGGACCAGTCACTCCTATTTTTTGAACGTTTCTAGAAATATGTATATTTATTTTGATGTACAAAGTAATGATAACGGAAGTAGAGAGTTGTACATGCCCCCTGTTTCCCTGTCAGTATTCCACACTGTCAGAATATAAAAACACATATTTTAACATAATTTTTAACATCAATTATTTTAAAATAGACTGTGATTCAGCACCCATCCTCTAAAGCAACTGGCCTGTTGCCACACCCATAACCATGTTCTCCAGCAAAGATACAAGGTAGGTTACTGCAGCTGTCACTGAGCTCATCAAAAAGATCATTTTTCAAAACATTTTTTATACTGATAGAATTTCATATTGTCATGCATGGTGTTCAGAAAAACATTTCTATTCTTAGTGCAGACAATAACACATAAACAAATGAAAAGGAGGTTGTTTTCTTACCTTTTGGAAAGCAGTCAAAAGCTATACTGTTGGTGGGATAGTGTACCAAGTTACGGACTTTTGTACACTCTTTCTTACTGGTGGTATACAGTCTACAGGAAAAGTAAATATATAGGAATATATAAAATAAATGTGCAGACAATATTCCTCTTTATTATTATCAGCTGTTGTTGTTGTTGTTGTTGAAGAAGAGGCTGCAGTAGAGACCCACAGACATCATGTCCACTATTTCAGTGGATACAATAGGCTGGTGTAGTCCAGTTCACCACAATTCAGGTACCTCTGAACATGGGAGTTTTGGTGCCACTAGAGAACTGAAGATAGCTGGGTTATAGTTGTGGAGATTGTAGAGCTGAGGGAACCAGCCAACCAATAACTCATCTATCTCACTCTCTCCTTTCTGTTGCCATCCCTTTTACCTTAGCCTAGTTCATTCTTGCTGTGCCTGGTTAGTCCAGAAGGATGAGTACAAAGAATGCCATGTTGAGGGTGTTAGAGATCCAAACAGATGAAGAAGCAAAACAAAACAAGAAACGTTTACAAATCAGCATAGCACAGAAATGTGTTCCAGACTCTCTAGACATTATTTCTTGTGGACAATTTGTTGCTGTCATCCATTTTCCAGCAGCCTATAGTTTCTTTTGTTTATCAAATATTTCCTCCTATTGACATTTTTATTTTATGTAATTTCTTTTTTTTTGAGACCAGTGCATGATTTTTCTTGTATTCCTTATAGTCAATGCCAAATAGTAAGTAAAAACTTAAAGAAAGAAAAGCAATATCAAAATACAATTAGGTTAAAATTATCCTATTTTATTTTTATATCTGAGCTACACATTGTTGTTATTCTAACATGGTCTTCCTCAGAGTATATATTCATGGGCGAAATCCCATCTGTTGTATATCACATATCTAGCTCCTTTCTTTCAAGGTCATTTATCAGCAATAAACTCTCATTAATCTAATAAGAGGGATAGAGTCTTAGCTATCCACCTGCCTACCATGACTAACTTCTACTGAACTTCCAGCATATACTCTGTATTCATGCAAGTGTTTTCACTATTTCTCAGCTGAGGGGACATCAACTTAGAAAATGGATGTTATCTTAGAACCAGGGTACAACCTCTCATCATTATGCAATGTAATCTTTGCCCAAGGGAAGCATGAGGTAAGAGGGTAATTCACATAGAACCTGATGAGTGTGATTATTCCAGATGAGGAATACACAAGATCATCTTCACATATGGCAATTAAGTCATATAGCCCACCTATTAATATCATCCATTTATCCTGAAAAGGACCATAATAATAGTCATAGGCCACAGCCATAGCATGACCTCCTATTCATTTGACATCTTCCAGTTTTCCATCTATATATGCAGGTTCATATTTGAAAGTACAGGAAGAGAGGCCAAAGTCAGGATGAAGGTGAGAGGACCAGAATTTGAAGAAATTCTGAAGAGCAGCACCTTGGACATAGCTAGAGTATACAAATGATGTTGGCTTTTATGGATCCCTGTGACAGAAATTATCTATGTATAAGTAAAAATATTGGAGCCTCATCCTAATGTACCCTGAGCATGTTTTTAATCGAACATAGACACTGGCAAAAACTGACCTGAGATTGAATATGGAATATATGCACAGTGTACAGATAACATTAAATTTTTGACAAGGTTGACCCTTTATACCAACAAAAGGATGTTTTTCTTTCAAGCAATCAGACTTTTAACTGAAGGAGCAACTTGAGAGGAAAATTTCAATCCTTAAACAGTAATGAAGTAAAGAGGGCAGTTTTAATGTCTGCACATTGTAAGCCAAGAAGCAAGCTCATTTTCATGTAGACATGTACAGTGTGGAGGTGGATGAGTGGAAGCGGTCATGCACCAGATGGCAAGTTGCAGTGATGGAGCAGAGCCGTTCAAGATGAAAACACCATGGACTGAGAAAGATTCACGCTAAGTGTTCCAAGCAAAGATGAATTGGAGAGCATTTCTGGTCTATTAATTACTTTGAAGTACATTCTATGAACTGGCCTGTCTTCTCAGATATCTTCCACCACCTTAAAAAAGAATTTCCCCATTGGAGAGATGCAGATTTTCAGTGTCTCCATTGCCAAAATTTATATTCTGGAGATGATTTGAGCCATTCTTGGTTTTCAACATAACATCATGTTATGACATTTCATAGCACCAGATCATCCTTGTATATTGGCATTAACTTAAATTTTCACTACTAATCTTAATGTAAATTATATATATATCTGTGTGTATATATATGTATATGTATACATATATATAGCAATGCATAATGCATATATATGTATATTTGTGACTTTCAGGCCACAGGTTCAAATGCAATTGACATCTATGATACCACATTTTCTACATTAGAAGTTTGTTTGGGGAACATTTCAAATGATGTATTTTTTTAATCTCGAATTATTTGATTCCTTTAGGCTGTGTTTGTTCCAGATAAGTACCAATGCTAATATGACAGAAGCCAGTCTTCACTATGACTCAGACTGGGCATACCAGGATTAAGCATTTGCCTTTAATATGCCCAAATTTCCAGACCTGTGCTGTCCAGTGACATACTTATAGCCATGGCTAGTTGTTTACTTAAAACAAAATCAAATAGAAACTAGATCTCTTCTCTCATTTGGACAGCTGTACTTTTGTGGGCTTGAGATACACCAGTGTTTATGCTGACTATAGTAGACAACAGAGATTCAGAACACACAGCTGCCTGCTGACAGTGCTGTCAGATGGCTTGGGAGGAGTGGGTTCTCTCAATGCTCTGCAAAAGCTGTGTCATCAAAAACTCCAATGTTTGGAGGTACATGAATCTCCTTCTGTGGTTCCCCCAATCTCTGGTTATCCTTTGTGACTTTATAAGGCAGTGGATACACAACACTAGAAATGCTAGAAGAATTTCAAACATCTTTTAGACTGGTTGAGAGACAAAGACTGTATTTAATTGTAATATTCTCTTCATTTTTCTTTTCTCTTTTTCTTCTTTTCTTCTGTAGTGCATGTTATGACTCTTTGTAGCTACTAGAATATCCATACCATCAACAAATTTTTTTAAAAAGACAGATGTCCAATGAGTTCTCAGTGGATTTATTACAATGATTCCATTTGATACTAGAATATTTGAATTTTGTTTGGAGTTAGTATGACAAGGTTTCTACCTGGGCAGCCTTCTCTAAATATAGGGTTATTACTTTTTGCTTTAAATATAGTGAGCAATCATATATTTCATAGTAAAGCATGTTTCAACAAAGACACCTCACCTCAAAATATCACCACCACCATTACCATCATCATCATCATCATCATCACCATCATCATCATCACAAATACCATCATCACATTTTATTTATTTATTATTATTATTATGATGATGATGATTTATATTACCATGTAACAGAGCCAAAAATGAGGTTTATTAGGGATGTGTCTTGCTAGACATATTTCAGGATATACAGTAGCAAAGAGGAACAAGCATGGCCTTAGGAATTAGATCTGGTTTAACTCAACTTGAACGCTAAGTATGTACATGACTTTCGCTATGTCACAGAAGTTCCCTGTGGTAAAACTTTATCAGTAAATTGATAAAAAAAAAAACATCTTCTCTGTTGAGTCACAGGGCCTTCCATACAAGCCTCTGTGTGATACATGTTTTAAAAGTAGGTGATGCAGTACTAGTACTAATGTTACTGTTTGCATATTAGAAATTACTCAAGTACTCAACAAGGATTGATATGAACATTAAAAGTTAGCTACAGTAAAAGTTATTAATTATAAAGGTATTGTAGGATTAGTGTCTGAATTTATGGTCCATATTTGTTGATTTAAAAATACAAATAGAGAAACTTCTGTCTGCTCTACTTACTGTTTTGGGCCAAAAATTGTTAAAATTGTATATATATATATATAGTATATATTTGTATATATATATATATATATATATATATATATATATATATATATATGATTTAAAGATGTTATTGGAAGAAGAATGGATAAAGTTTCCAGAAAGTGGAAATTTGACAAAGCTCCATTTAAGCAGCTGCTGAAGTTGAGCTATACAGGGGAAGTTACAGTATGTGTGCAGTTATAACTATAGGCATACTTATGGTTATGGAAATGTTACCTTTGGGGGTTCAGTTTCATCTACCTCTTGGCATCTAGTCTTCCTTTAACTGCACTATCACATCTACACAATCACTTCAAAATGGATTTCTAAGAATGCTTTGCCTCTTCATGAGTAGAAGCCATTTGCATTCAGCAGATGTGAAATTTGCTAGACAAATGTTTTATAACACATCCACGGTATAGGTAATATCACTTTTGAAGTATGTGTAGAGATACTGAGCTTTAGAAAGGCTCCATGGCTCTCAGAGTAGCATGGTGCAAAGTGGAGAGGCTTGGATTTGGAGTTGGATGTGTCTCCATTCAGGCCTCCTTGTTCCATTACTGTAATGATCACAGAACCTTCATTTGTTCTTCCCAGCTCACATTAACCAGTTGTTCTACAGATACGATAGAGCTTCCAACTTTATTCTATTTCTCCTTTCTCTTTGGAACAATCTTGTTTCTTTTCCAGTCTCACCATATAATCTTCTCTGTTGAGATTTTGAGTGAAAACCACACTTTACTTTGAAGTCTTTCCTAATATTTGTATATCCATTCATAAATGAGGATGTCCCAAGATCATGGGTCCTTGTATAGTAGTCATTAAAACTAAGCCCTCTGGGCTATAGAATTTCTCTGTTTCTTTGCAAGTAAGTAAGAACAGTTCATAATTAAAAAAAAAACTGTTTTGTATGACTTAGTAGAAAAATGTGAAATCTGTTTTATTTTAAAAACAGAAATTACCACCATGAATGTCTGTATCTTTTATTACATAAAGAACTGGCCAATATATTCCTGAAATGCAAATCCTAGTCCTGGTAATTCTCATCTGAAATATATACTCACTATCACATTGTTAGTAAAAATAATAACGGAAAATTTTATGCAGCTAACATCTGAGTCAATGTAGTGTTATGTATGAGATGTCCTATGTGCATTTGATTTTACATCTTTTGCAGGCAACATTGGAGTTTACCTGCCTGTTAGTAATTGATTCTAACAATTCTGAATCATAGCTGTGAGTTTTTGTCCTTCAAAAAAAAATGGCTTTCTTCCTCAGTGGCATAGGTGATGCTTTCCCCAAGTGTGTGCTGTTTTAGCATGACATTCTTCGGGCCTATGTACTTAATAAAAGTTCAACAACTATATCCAATAACTTATGCTTCTATTTCTAAAAGACTTACTTTGGAAATAATTTTCTCCACATTCATATCTCAATGGAAGTAAGGAATGCATCTAAAGTTCTTCAAAAATTTCAATGTTACTTCTAGTGCTCTATTTTACCACGTATGGCTTTCTCTAACAGGAAGCTGTTTTGCCAGCAGAAATCAGTCTCTTTCTAAGAGGAAACCATTTCCCTAGTGGGATGGGTCTGATAAAGAAGACATGACAGACATGTTTATTTCCACTGGATATTCTTGGATCAGAGGACAAAGAGACAAGAGAATGAGGAGGCAGAATGCTGAAAAGCTTTCTACCAAGAAAATAGTAGCAAATTCATCAAAGTCAAAAGAGGAAAAGTTACCATTCATCAGGGCAAACCATCCACAAGGTAAGCTTACTCCAAAGAGCAGCAACACACATCCCACTTTCTACAGTTTTCAGATGCAGGATGGAAAAATAAAAGGAGGGTTACTTACTGTTTGGATCTACGTTTTCACAGAGTTCTGTCTTTGCTTCACCGTTGGGCCTGTCACTAGGTTTGTGTGACAGCCTTGAGGACATGGTGGCTGCTGTGACTACGGCCTTGAAGCTTCGCTTCCGTTTCTGGACATTGAGTTCAGGGTGGAAAATGATGATGTACACTTTCGGCATGTATAGCATCCCCAGCGCCACTGATGCACTTAGGTTCATGGAGATTGTAAGCGTGGTGGTTTGTATGTAGAGCTAGGAGACACAACATACAAGGCACTATTACAAATACAATGACTGCAGACAGTGTCTGAATACTTAAAGCTGTGTTGCAGAAAATATAGCTAGGAGAAAAATGGCCATTCCGGTGACTTTCTCCTAAAAAGAAAAACAACTTGGGTGCACATATATTTCAGAGCTTAAGCTTATGTTAGCTAACATTGGGCAAGTCCTTATGCATAGAGAGATCTTACAGAATAATGTTCAGGATAGACTTTTAATCAGATTTAAATGACAATTATACATAGAAAAACATGAATTAGAAACTATAACAAGAATTTTGTAATATTGAGTAAAAGTTGCCTATTATTTTAAATCTCAAGAAGTTTTAGTGTATGATGTGCTGTGCAGAGATTCTGATACCTTTATTTTAAAATTATTTCTGTTCATTAATCATGCTTTTGTATCACTTTTGTAACACGGTGCACTTTTGTGAAACCTACAGAGTGGTGATTCAGTTTCCCTAAAAAGTAAGACATTTTTAGTTTTCATATGTTTATAAAACATAAAAGACAACACACCAGTATCTAGCTATGACTTTTCTACCCTGCTCTTATTGAAAAATTGATAATTGGATTCTAATACCTTATTCTTTCCTTATGCTACGTATACTTTGGATGGCACCCATACCCCATTACCATAGTTTTGTGCTTTCTGGGGCAGTCAACTAGATTAAGCAGTTGTTTACTGTCTACTATTTGAAGTTATTGTTTTAGTGAAAGGGTGAGTGTCAAAGGGTATATGAAGTCATGTAGTCTGGAATAGCAGAGACACAACCATCTTTCTGTGGTCCAGCACTTCTCTGACTATGGTGTGCCTTCCTATAACCTAGAGCTCTTTAGAAATCAGATATGTTTGACTTATGCAGGGGTTCTAAATGCTAGATTAGACTGGGAAACTAGTGAGCTTTGTCTTTTGTATCAGTATAACCCTTAGGTCCTTGGCAATGAATTGGATTATGATGGTCCACAACCCCTATTTTCATGTTAGACTCCATTAGGAGTCTATATTATTCTACATTTGCTGTACTTAACTGCTTTTCCAGATGAATTTCATTCTATTTCCCAACTTTTCTGTGAGTTTCAATTTCCTAACTATCTACCCTTCTGGAATGTCTTTCAGATCTCACCTACACCTTTTTTAATTCAACTATGGAATCTTTGTACAAGTTCTTTGCATTTAAGTTAGTTTGCTTTTGCCTAGGTTGTTTCTCCTTTGTTTCTTCAGGTGTTCTTCCTAGAATGTTCTCACCCATTGCATTTTTATTTATACCTTCTCCAAAGACAGTTTCTTGTATAGAATCAGTCTCTGGTTAAAATTATATCATTATTCTTTTGACTTTAGACTGTCTCCATCTCTATTATAAGTTTCATGAAGTTAGACCTTTTCTGGAGGCCTCATTCACTACCTAATAGAAAAGTATAAGATACTATATAAATATACAATGGATAGAATCAGTAGCTTGACACTTCTTTTCTCTGTTATATGCCATGGTTGCACAGCCATTACATATATATATATGTGTGTGTGTGTGCGTGTGTGTGTGTGTGTGTATGTCTGTGTGTGTGTGTATGTTTTTGTATGTATACATATACATATATCTATTAGATGTAACCAACATGTGGGCATTCTGATCAAAAAAGCCATGAGACCTTTGCACCTTGCTCAAGGTTCTGGGTTCTATCTCTAGATCTGAAAAATTGTTACATTAAACAGTAAGGACATATATCAATGAGAATATTCAGACTATATCTAGTCCTCATATGCAGATAGAAAGAGATTGAACCCATAAAATTTCAATAAACAAACCAAGTTGTGGATACCCTAGCATAGAGAATTTGCTAGAATTTCATTTTGATGTCATATAGCACATCCTTTAGCAATATAATTTATAACACTTTTAATACCATATTGGTCTTTAGTTCATATGATGCTTACCATATAATGCACTACTCTTTTTACCCTTGGATAGTTTATACCAGTTTCTTATAACTATCTAATTAACTTAGCCCAAGAAATGAGTTAGAAACTATGGTTAGTCCCTTTCATTATAGAGCATGTGCCCATGTACTCATAGCTGAAGCCCCTTCCTAGGAATGGTCCTCTCTTCAGCTTAATCCAACCTTAGCTATCTGATCTTCTGCCTAGTAAAGAAAAGATTGTCCTTCACATTGTCCAAAGTGGCTTAACCCTTTGGGAAGAACATAGACAACCTTAGAATATACACCTTAATATATGTAGCACCAATCTATATAAATTTTGAAAACCCAGCTTTGGCACCTATTGTTATATGGGTTCTCTCCATCTTTCAGTTTTTCAACTCTAAAATAAAAATAATAGCAGCTCCTGCCTCCTAAGGTAGGGATCAAACTAGTAAATGAATATAGAACTCTCAGTACCCTAGGAATCAATGAGCCAGTAGCATCTCTGCTTCTAGTCCTTACCTTCTGCCACGTTAGCTTGTCGTGGAAGAGATTTTGGAAAAACGTGGATTTTTTGTAGACTCTTTCAGATATTTTATACTTAAGGACACATGTGTCATTTAGGATTGTGTATCTATAAGAACCCATAGTATTCCTGCCTAAGCAGACAGAAACATAACTAAGAGCACATGCGTCTACAATGAACAAGTTTAGAGATAGCTCAATGTCAGGCAAAGTTCAGCTGGATATACTCCATATTTCTTCTTTCCTATTTCTAATAGTTAGAAAGATGTGGAAGCATATCATGAGATGTCTTCACGGCTACAGAAATTAGCATAGCACTATTAGTTAACTTCTTGTCTTTGATATGTTAAGAATTTTGAAAACTTTCAGTGTTCAGTCTGTCTTTAATCGAAGTTCACTATCTCCCACTGATCACATGGAAATGTCATTTTAATAAAACTTTGTATTTCTCCAGGAAGGGAAAAAATTGTCATAGAATTGATATGCTATTTTCTATACACAAAATACTTCCTATACTCATGAACTGTTGAGGTTCCCCCCGGTGGGGGGGATGAGACTTGATATTTATTTACCATTTATTCAATAGGACACCAAGGACAGTTCAAATAAAAGATTCCACCCAAGTCTACCTTTGTAAGTCAGGCAATTTCTTGGAGTCCCTATAGGAACGTTGTTGAAAAGCCCACTCTAGCATGAGCAGTGGCTCAAATATCCTATCCAGCTTCCTGTACTGTTTGCAGCTCTGCCTAAGGGAGCATCTCTTTTCCCAACAATTGTTTGCTCCTTATGTCACATTGGGAATGGCCCTGTATGGATCTCCTAACTCTATTATTCTCCTGGGTGTCTTCAGAACCTGTAGCTTCTTGAACACCACAGCTTCCTTCCCACCTCCAGCAGGGAATGCTGCAATTTGGAAGAAACTGGTGTACAACATGACAAAGTTGCCAGCTGCTTTGTCAAAGTTTTAGAGTCAGTTTATTTGAAGACAAGCTTGGGAAGTTTTGAAGCAAACTGTGAATAGCTGCAAGGCTAACAGACTTTCTGCTCTGGGAATTATGACAATCTTACGATGCTTCAAAAATGTAAAGATAGTAGAGGAAGTACAGGGCATGGATGAGGAAGAAAGATCAGAGCCGTTGAGAAATCACAAATTTCAGATTTGTTAATTCCTCAAAATGGTATCATTTATCACTGCTATTGTCTTCAGTGGCAATTGTAAAATAAACAGCAATATATTTGTACATGTGAGTCTTCATTAATAGTACCTTATTAGAAAAAAGAGTTGGAAGCAATTTACTAGTGTCAAGCTACTGACACAGGAGACACATGATAACTGTATGCCAGAAATTAGATAGATAGGTAGATAGATAGATAGATAGATAGATAGACAGACAGAGACAGACAGACAGACAAATAGATAGATTTATTGTATATGAGGCATCTTTTGCAATATCATGTCAAGAATACCATTTTACTGAGGCACTGCTGTGTGCCTCCTCTGGCTCAGGTGCTGGGTTTCAAGCATGACAGACACATGCTCTGCCATCTGGAGCTGGATTATAATAGCAGAAGCAAAGAAATCAGATTTTCTTTATGATGCGGTGACTGTAGTTAATAGCAGTGTATTCTGTACTTACAAATTGTTGACAGAAAATCCTCAGTTTTTTTTCACCACAAAAAAAGATATGTGTGAGGTAATATAATTTAATTAGCTTGATTTAGCCATTCCAAAACGCAGACCTGTCAAAACATGCTGAAGATAACAAACATGTGTAGTTTTATTTGTCAATTAATCAGAGTGTATAAAAAATAAATATTCAATGACAAGATAATGTAGAGCTTCATTATAACCCTTCTCCCACTCTGTATTTGTATCTGCTTAACCCTTCCTCTTGAAATGGCCTCTGTCTTCGTGCCCTGCCCTTGAGTCCTTGCTCACATCTGATCTGATGTTTAGTGATGTTCTACATACAACTTTCCCCATCTTCATAGTCAAGGGAGTTGCCTTTGCTCATATACTGTTCAGGTTGTACTCTCTTATTTATTTAGAATAGTTCAGTGGGTGTGCCCCAATGCTTGCTTTAAATATGCAAGTTCAAGACAGTTGCATATGTGAACTCCTAGGCACTGTGACTTCATGTGCATGACTAGCACAAGCCAAATGAAATGCCAGTATGGATGAGGGAGATGGTTGTGAAATTTCATTCTGATTGTCAATTGATGACTGCTGGGAGAAATAGTCAGTTTTCATCAGGCACGCAGCCACTGAGAGCCTGCCCATGCTCCAGATGATGACTCAAAACTACATCAATACTAAATGGGCTCCATGAGCTTAAAAACATAACTCACAAAATAGGGAAGAAATATTGTTGTATGGGTAAAAGGGAGGAATTGGAGGCGAGAAAATGGGCATTACCCATTATGCAAATTTGAGCAAGACATTTTATATAAATGTAAGACTTTAATACAGTGAAAGAAAATTCCAGGTACTATAATAGCCAAAACATTAAAAGAAGAGAAGAAAAGAAAATGCAAGTTTCTCACAGTGATGCGGACATTAGCAACACCTTGAGCATTACATCATTTTGCACATAAGAGTTTGTGCCACAGGAAACACTTGTGGGGGGGGGGAACATGTGAGGCCAACCTAGCTTAACCAAGCTGAAGGCAAATACAATTATCAGTCATTTTCCTGAACTAAATTCAGTATCTATGTATTTATAAATCATTTTAATCTCCCCTCTGTGTGTGTGTAGCAGGAGAGAGATGGGGGGAGAGATAGAAAAAGAGAGACGGGGTAGAGAAAAAGTGGGAGAGAGGGGAGAGAGAGGAGAGACAGACACAGATAGAGATGGAGGAGAGAGAGAGGAGAGAAAAAGTGGGAGAGAAGAAAGAAAAAGAGAGACTGGTGATATCAGTGGTTACTATATTCATCACACTATCTTTCCATTTATTCTATGGTTTGCAAGGCACATTATTGCCACCAACGGTGACAATAGCACTGACTAGATAAGACACAAAATGCCTATCACTGTGTATGAAGTCATTAGATTCTGGTTAATGGAAATCTTCTGCCTTTGAACCAGAGATTTGGTGTGTCAAACTTCTTTAGCATCCATCATGTTGTTGTCTTTCCTAGTCCATATTTTCCATGATGAGTATATATTAATTCTCTCATTACTGGGGTGAAGATTGCAATTGCTGTGCCGTAAGACTGTTGTTAGGCTCAAATGATACGGCCATGGAAAAGATACAGAAGAGTGCCAAGCAGGTAATGAGCACTCAATAATAATGGCAGTGTCATAGTCTGATTTATTGGTTAATACAGCAAACAGCTTGCTTTCTTTCCCGTTCTTTTTTTCTTTACATTCTTAATACATATTGACATGACTGTGTTTTATGTAGAATCCAATGAATAACAGCTTGTTTTGAGAGGATTGTATTAAATTGGTTTCTAGTTTGTTTGGGAGCCTACTCAAATCCCTATTTCATCTGTCATTGACTATTTTTTTTCGAAGAAACAGTCAATTTTGTGTGTTCGCAGGTATTGGCTGAGATGAGGGATGAAAGAGCTTTATGGGAGTCTTCAGGTGGCTGGAGAAGCTTCAAATGCCTCTCTCCAGCCAGAGTAGGTATAATAGAAATGAAAATGTTCCTTGATTCTGTCCCTATGAAGAGGAAACAGCATTACTTGGCAGATACTTGAAGTATTCATGGGACAAAACTGAAATGAATTCTTGGCAGTCAATATAGGTTTTCTCAAACTTTAACACTTGCACCACTGATAGCCTAGTTAAAGTTACCATCTAGTTAAAAAACAAACAAGGTCACATGGCTGGCAAGGGGACAGAGGTTCTAGAATGAAATGCAGGAAAAGACTTTTTTTTTTAAAGTGGGTAAGGGATTCCACCTTTTAGTATGTTTATTTAAACGAAGGAAGTGTTTTGTTGTTAGAGCTCACTGTAGCTCTTGCTCTAGTAAGTAAGAAAGTGAAGCCTTCAACCCATGCAGGCTATGTAAACCCTCTCTCTTGCTAGCCTATGGAATTTGTTCTAAACAGTTGGGAAGAATAAAAGAAATCATGAGAAAAGGGTTACATGATGGCTGGCAGGGGGCAGCCTGGAAAATGTGAGTGGCACTTACAAAAGAGACAGCCACATAACCTACCAATTCTCTCCACATTCTTCTGTGCAGATGTTTTCCTTTTAAATACTTACTAACATCCTACCTTGCTTGATGTGTAGTTAAAGATAATATAGCAAGTCTGGGATAGGCATAGTATAATTGAATTAATCTTGGGAAAATCCTGGTTTCACATATGTCCTGTTTTTCCCATTTACTGTCTCAATGCACACATGATGCTTAGTGCATACACAATTCCTTTACCTGCTTGGCAGGTGCTCCAGAAATGCAAGTTAATACTGAAGCATGAGACCCATGGCTTTGCTCATGCTAGAATCACATATGTGTGTGCTTTTCTCTCATGACTGGAAGCATGATGTTATCTTTTCTCCCACATATCAAAATCATAGATGTCTTTTGTCTAATTGTCTGCATTCTAGGTAAAGTTTCATATTGCCCTTGTTATGCCTTCTTACCTGCCAAGACTGACTCAAAGCCAACTCCTCTAGAAAAGGCACTTCTGACTGTGTTGTACATGGACAAACCCTGCCTATATGTACGTACATAGAAAGACATGCATACATGTGCACATTCATGGCCATACATCCTTACACAGTTACCTATAAATATGACCATATACATATACATGTTTGTGCATGCAAGCACCAAATGTGTATATGCTGATGTATGTGCACAGACATGCACATAATGCACTCTTTTGGACATATATATGTACATGTGCATAGATGAACACATATAGGCAGGTTCATGTATGAACACACATGTACCCATATACCCCTGCCCAAATGTATACAAGGGTACACATTCATTTTGATACAGAGAGGCATATATATGCCCAAAGAAATGTACACATATCTATGTACACACTCATATATACATACATGTCTACACTCATATATGTACCTATACAACTAAATGAACATGTGAATAGGCAAACACATTACTGAAAAGTATACATGCAAACACATACTCATACATATATACACATGATTTCATCCATGTGCATATGAACACATATGAAGTACTAGTTTCATGTACATATAAATATATGTATAGGCACATACTCACATTTTCAAAAGCACAAACATAACAACACATACACACAAATATATAGATACATATAAAGTCACATTCACAAATATCCAAACACACACGCACAGCAATACATATACTTATGTAGGCACACAGACAAACTTAAAAAGAAATATGCATATGTACCCACACATGCATGCATACATAAACTCACTTAAATACATAGAAACATATGCATACACATGCATATAAGAAAACATACACACACATACATATGCACACACATGCATACTCACATGCATGCAAGCTGATGAGCACTCATGTGATGCACTTGTGGATAAACATAGACAAGCAAAGAAACAAAGACTTAGGCATACACCCAGATATGTACTCATGTACGCAGAATCCCTCTCCCTTATTTGAGTCCTGACTCTCAGCTTTGATCTTAAAACATGTTCAACTTCTAATGTGAAACAGGAGTGTCATTCTTTTATGTATCCGTACTGTCACTGTGTGCTGTGTTTGCTACCAAAAAGGTTATTTACCCCTCCTGCTGGTTTGAGAGCACAAAAAATGTTAGGTCTCTGCCTGGCAGTGATTTAACATACAAAGGGCAAAGCATTCCCTACCCATCAGCCCGGAGAGACACACTTCTGTCAGATTCCATCAGCTTTCTTTCAATCTCCAGCCACACTCATCCAGATGGAACCTAACAGCCTTTTCTGCAGGAGGCTACATCCATCCCATTCCACGTTATGATACAAAAAGTCTAGGCAATATCTTGAAGGTAATACAAAGATGTTCTGTGTTATCATGCAAGCCAATCAGTGGGTTTTTAAAACAGAAAACCTGAGCTTATTGTATTCTCTTTCTAAAGACATAGGCCGTCGATCCATTTTCATAAATGCAAAGCTGCCCAAGCTAGATGAGCTTCAAAGTCCTCATTAGAGTTCTAAGGAACATAAAACAAAACTAGAATCAAATGAAACTACAGATGCCAAGAAAAGGGTTAAAGACCAAGTGCCCCTAGCATTCCTCATGCATATTCCATGTGCTTTAAGATTGGAATTGTAGAGTACTTACCATAATTAAACTCAGCCACATTTTTGCAAGAGGCCAGCGTGAGGTTCTTACCAAAACAAAGTGTGGTCTTATCTTTGCCCTCAAAGCCTTTGGAAATGGCTTCCAGTTGAACTTGGGAAGTTTTGGTCATTGGTAAACCCAGCTTTCTTTTGACATCTCATTAGGCCTACCTTTTATTTTTTGTTGATAATTCTGCATTTATTTTGGGTCACCTCTCTCCTCTCTTGCCCTTCAACTCATATATTCCATACCCTGTGAATATTGATAGTGTCTTGGGAGGTTGCATTTCTTGTAGATGGAGATACAGGCCCTGTATCATATCCTCAATTTCATTAATGTGCCAGGTGTCATCTCTAGATGGCAAATAAAGGGCTTCAATAATATCAACAACTTTCACCAAACCATATGCTGTTGCTCTTCTGAGGAGTCTGTGCACTCTGATGTTCAACATCCCCATCGAAGTCCACAGCTATGGAGTAGTTTAGGCCCTCAAGAAACTGCCTTGGAAATTTCAAATAAAGATGTAGAGGCTCACAGCCATTCATTGAACTGTGTATACCGTCCCCAATGAAGGAGTTAGAGAATGGTTCTATGGAGCTGAAGGGTTTGCAGCCCCTTAGGGCGAACAATAATTACTAACTAGTACCCTCAGAGCTCCCAGGGACCCAACCACCAATCAAGGACTATACAGGGTGGGACTGAATGTTCTGGCAGCATGTGTATAGTAGAGGATTGCAAATTCGATCATCAATAGGAGGAAAGGACCTCAGCTTTGTGAAGGTTTTGTGCCCCAATGTAGGGGAATGCCAGGGCCAATAAGTGGGAGAGGGTGGGGTGGCAGGCATGGGGAGGGGGGAGACAAAAGGGGTTTGTTCTTGTTGTTTTTGTTTGTTTGTTTGTTTTTTGGAGGGGAACCTGGGAAAGGAAAAATTTACATGTAAATAAAGAAAATATCTAATAAAAAAAAAAGAGTCATGCAGTTGGTTTCTGCAAACAGATCTGCGGGAATGTGGGCACACTGAGGTATTACAGAGGCTGCTTACCCACGCCCCTCAAAGGTACAGTGAGAGGAAATGGGCAAGAACAGCCATAGAGTACAGTTGACTGCTTCATTGCCTTGATCTTGCCTTCCTGAGACTCATTTTTTTTCTTTTCCTTTGTGTCTACAATTTAGATAATGCAACTAGGGAACTTCAACTGAGAAAATGCTTATGTGAGAATTGTAAGAAAGGCTGTGGGAAGTTTTGAATGTTTTCTTGATTAATGCATGATGTGGGAGCACTCAGCCCACTATGGATAGTGGCACCCCATAGCAAGGTTGTCCTGAGGTATTTAAGAATGTAAATTGAGCAAACCATAAGGAGTAAGCCAGGAAGTGGTGTTCTCCTATGTCTTCTGCTTTAGTACTTGCCTATATATTTCTGCCTTGAGTTCCTACCCCAACTTCCCTTCACAATGGACTCCAGACTGTAAGATGAAGTAAACCCTATTCTCTCTATGTTGCATTTGGTTGTGTTATTTTATCACAGCAATAGAAACCCAAACTAAGACTTTTATCTACTTGTATATATGTACGGAGGAGTGTTATGTGCACCTGTGAATGCTACATGTGCAAAGGAGAGAAGAGATTGTCTTAGTGTTCTTCTGTATTACTCTTGGCCCTTTTCTTTTGAAGCAGGTACTCTCCACAAACCTGGAGTTTGTATTTTCTCAACTAGTCAGGGGGTAAAGAGCCTTATCTTCATTTCACTTGGAGCTAGGGTTATAGATATGAACAAGATGTCCTACTCATCAAATGGACACTCTGATATAATCCATTCCTAAGGATTGTACAGCAAAATCTCTTACCCAATGATCATCTTTGCATGTCCCTCCTAGATTTCTTGAAAGACCTTAGAGTTAAGGCCTTTCCCAAGTCTTGTTCATCTTAGAAATCTTGGGGCTGGCAGTGATGATGTCTCTTTAAATATGATTGCTCAAATTCTGTCACATTTCAGATGAAGACAAAAGATCCTTACCAGGTCCAGAGACCTCTTTGGATTCCCTTTCTGCATTTCCTTCCTTTTTCAAGTCCCTTGAATGAGCTGTGTCCTGTCTATCTTGGGTCCTTTGCTATGTTGCCCCTTTCCACTTTACTTGCTCTTCCCGTGGCCTTTTACAGGCCACCAGGGTTTCCCACTCCTGTCTTTTGGCAGTCATTTCTGACACTCAGTTCTAAATCCTGCCCATCTTTATTTCACTCACCATTCTTGTGATTATTCCTAATGAATATCTTTATTAAGCATTTCCTTATTAGTCTTTGTAAATACAAACCATCTCTTCCAACTCATTGGATCACAGTAAGGGCTCAATGAATAGCAGCTAAAAAAAAAAAATGAGTGGATGTATTCTAGAAAACCTGTTCAGTTTAGAGCCACAAAAATAGGATTAGAGCAACATGGATTGGTTTAAATGAAGGATTTGCCCTTGTTTTTACCTCAACTATTTTTATGTCACCTTCCTGAACTGGTGTTTAGTTCTTATAAAATGAAGCAAGTAGTAATATGTAACAGGGAAGAAATCGCAGTATTTTGTGAGAATCTTGGAGGGACAGAATGAGAAAATCAGACAGGATCTGTTGTTAATTTATCTTGCCCCCTGGTACCTGCTAATCAGTATGTTTCCTTCAGTGTTTGTCTTTTTAATGAGAGGGTATTCCTGTGTTTTATAAATCCATACAAAATTAAAAGTTATTCATTCACATCAGTTTTATAGGTTACCAGTCTACCTATGATAAGCTGTACTGGTTTCCATCAAATCTCCATGATCTTGTGCTCTCTTTGGCCATGGGGGCTTACGATCTGTGACTTTCCTAGAATAGTCTCAAATCCTTCTCACCTTATCTTTCATTCTTGCTGATGATCTCTAAGTTTCATGGTTTACTGAAAAAATTCCAAACAAGTCTAGAAAATACTATTCTAAGCTTTTAGTAAGCATTACCATTAACATTCAAGAATGTATGTGTATGCAGTATCTAAGTGTGTATTAGTGTATGTGTGCGTGTGAAAGAAAAAGACAGACAGAGAGAGAGAAAGAGAGAAAAAGAGACATAGAGAGAGAGACAGAGGAAACAGAGAGAGACTAGAATATAATACATAATTTTTCAATGATTATATGTTTATTAAGCTTGCCATTATCTGCTCCTCCCTGACTATGTCAACTACTTGGGTGGGGATACAAATTGATATTGAGAGAGAACTGCATCTTGAGCAGTAGTCACCTAGAGGAAAATTCCATTTTCAGTCTTTAGTTCCTTCAGCAAACTTATCTAAGAGAACAGAGATGTTTGAAAATACTCTGCAAAGGGCAAAAGAGCATGGAGCTTCTATCAAATTCACATCACTTAAATAAATGTATTTCCTAATCTGGTGGATAAAGTGGACTAAGTCGCTCTGAGAATAGCCCCTTTTACTTCTAATCCATTTTTTGTATAGTCATGAAGCAATGAAATACAATTAGCAGTGGTGACTCCTTGTAGCATCCAGAAGCCACACACAAAAAAAAAAAACCATTTAGCCTACTTTGGCAGGATGTATGCCTTGTTTTCAGTAGCATCTTATTGTCTTCTCTCAATGGGAAAATCAGAGCTGTTGCCAAGACAACTCATTGAGGCATTCAAACTTTGATTGTGATCATTGTTGGGTACCGACACACCGAGAGAGAGAGAGAGAGAGAGAGAGAGAGAGAGAGAGAGAGAGAGAGAGAGAGAGAGGCAGGCTAACTTAATAGACTGTACACATATCTTTGGCTGTTTTAATCACCTTTAAAATGTTTTGGACCTAACAAAGAATGTTTTAGAATGTCAACTCCTTTTGAAGCTATAAAAATGGGAGGAAAAAGAAAAGAAACTTGTTAACAAAAATGTGAGTTCTCTATTGGGTCTTTTTACACATTGCTTACAACTTAAAGAAGAAAGTTCTGAATCAATGGTGCCTTGTTTCATCTGAGTCTTGAAATTAAAACAAGTCAAACTTAATTATAATTCAAAGAAAGATGGATGAAGGTATCTATCTGAATGCATAATTTTAGAGGTAAATTTTCTACATGGCTTTGACTTATAGAAAGCATCACACATTTGTGTTTTGGAGAAGAGAGAATTGGAATCTCTCCTCTACAATGTATTAAGTGGTATTTGTATGATGCTAGATGAATGCATTAGAGCCTGTAGAAAATCCTGAGAAAGATACTTTCATATCCAGGTAAATAGGACCCTCATTTTCCCTATCCCCTCCAGGCTGCTGAGACAAGCAAACTGGCATCTTCAACAGTCTCAGGATGAAGGGCTTCCTTTGAAACTTGCTCATGCATTAATTTTCCTTTGTTTATGACCAACTGCTTCTATTTATGTGAAAAACCAGATCCCTCCATTCTCATGCTTGCAGTGCCTTCATATTTTATGAATTTTGTGTACTCACTATGGAGTTGGCTAACATTACCTGTAAAATATTCCTTAAAATTACTTTCCTTCTCCATGCTGACCCTCTGAGAGCGAAATATATTTATTCATATGATACCATTAAAGCACATAGGACAGTGGTTTCCATTTTCAGATTTTCAAATTTTATGTCTTCATTTTCCATCTGCTGATCCCCTGTCATGTTGTGCTTAGGACTCTCTCTAGAATACATCTGATTTTGCTGAATCTGGGTTTGCTTCCCTTTAAACAGTTTCACAGAGCTACCAAAGTGGTCTTTATGAGAGCTACAAATGAGACCAGCGGGGCTCCTCTGCAGTGTGATTCAAAGTCTGTCAATAGCCCTGCACCATCTGACATGGCTACATCTCTTACACCTAATTAGTCTCACTCACATGTGCCTAGATTTGAGTTCTTGCTCTTCCATACACAGCTGAAACAAAGGGCTTAGTGTATAGAAAAATTCTCTTTGCCCAGGATTTTCTTTTTCTTTTTCTTTTTTTTTTTTGAGAATATCATATATGGTCATTATATTTACATAATTTCTCTCTCTCCTCTGTCCAGCTAATCGTATATCCACTCCATAACTC
Organism: Montemys delectorum; assembly: GCA_019843815.1. NCBI lineage: Eukaryota > Metazoa > Chordata > Mammalia > Rodentia > Muridae > Montemys > Montemys delectorum. Next base: position 34,828 of record JADRCD010187602.1, read on the forward strand.
TCTGTCAAATTAATGGCTTCTTATTGTTTAATTATATACCATATATTTATAAATTTATATACATATATACCAAACATAATATAGATATACATTTATAAATATAACTGATCAATTCCTTTAGTGTTGCCTATATGCATGTGTTTAGGGCTGATTCTTTGGAATTAGATAATCTACCAGTGGGCTCATCCCAGTAGAAGTCTCTCAGTAGCCATTAGTTGCTGCTAATTCTTCATCTAGAGGAGAATCCTTCTGAAATTTTCCAAATCCACTTATGTTATTTTAAAATTGTACTTATTTGCATGGACTTTTTTCACCAACTTATAAGTTTGTTAGTGAATTTTAGGAGAAAAGTCCACTTCTAGAATGTCCCCAAACTAAGCTGAACATATTGTCCCTACTGCCTTAGTTAAAAGGACAATGAAAATTAGAGAAAATTAAAGAGATGAGGGTACATTATTTTGAGACAATGAGAAGAAAGTAGTATTAGTAGATTCATGTCCTGGCACTAAGAAGAGACTTAGGGTGAGTAATAAGAGACTCAAGGGTGGGAGAGGTTTGCCAAATGAGGCAATATTGATCTAAGTATGGCCTGGTTGATCATTGTCTCAGTACTAGTCCAATTAGGTGATTACAAAACATCTAATTGCATGGGAGGGAAGTCAGTCTTCATTGTTAAGCCCCACCATCAGAGGTGCATGCTTCTATTAGAGGACTATTCTGTCCTTCATCCATCCATGGTTGTAGTTTCTGTCCCTTGTCACAAAGATTAGTCTTACTGGAAGCCAAGATGACTGCAAGTTGAGGACAATTACTATAGGCCTTTGGATAAGTTGTACTTTACTTTTGGTTTCCTTGTGAGCTCAAATGAAGAGTAAATAGTTTTTAGCAAAATTCATTTGTATGTGCTATTACCCAAACTCCTTTTGTGAGATTCAATTTCTGTGTACTCATTTTATCTGATGGACTCTCCATAACCTCATTACCACCTTCTCTTCTTGTGGTTGTTTCTCCTAGCAACATCTTTTCTTTATTCATAGGACATAACATAACTAGCAATTGTCATTGTATTCATGAATTCATTTATCTCTTCTACCTTCCGGCTATGATTCTAGTTTCATGACACCAGAGGTAGAGCTATCAGTAAGAAAACCTTAAAATATATTTTTGGAAGAACTAAGTAGGATTCCAATTAAAAAATAGCAAGGAAGGGACAGTTATAACCATTGTAGTGAATGAAATTGATTCTTTCTATAGGAGAAATATATTTGCAAGAATTTGGTTCTTAAATTGAATATCCTTTGGGGATAGTAATTGCGAATCTATTTTTCTGAGGTTTTCTGACCCATAGGTACAATTTGGAGGCAAAGCTAAGATAAAAGTTGGCATCTTTTGTTCAAAGATTATTCCACTACCCATGTCCACTTTCAACTAAAAAACTGATTTAATAAAAAAGTAGGCTATAGACTTGTTTAAATTTTTATTCTTTAATAGTTGCCAGTGCTTAAAAAGTGAGCAACTCATTTCTTGAGGAGCTTACAGAAAATTCTTATTCTTTGCAATGTATAGAATATGTATATGTTACATATGCCTCAGTATTTTCTAGTAACAATATGAGCAGCTATGTAATTCATATATAAAATTCAACAAATATATGCAACTTTAGGCAATTAACAAGTAGAGATTGATTGCCTTTACTGATGCATAATGAGATGTTGAAAGCAGCCCTAACCCTGCAGCTGTAAAAGGCTAGTTCTTTTCATTATTATCATAACTACTATTGTTAGTATTAGTATGTGAATGTATGTATGACTATAAGTGATTGTGGGCACTTGCCTGTAGTGGAGGCCAGGAGAAGACACTAGATATACTAAGATGAAGTTATAAGTGGTTATGAGTTGCCCAGTTGGAGTGCTGAAACTGAACTCTAGGGTTGTTTTTTTTTTTTTTTTTGCAAGAACTGTGAAGCGCTTAACAGCTGAGACATCTCTTGAGACTCAATATTTGCTTCTTTACAGTTATACAGAATGGGCCTTTTTCTCGAAGGATGAAGATGAAAAACTTGCCTCCTGGGTAAGATGAGGCACATGGATTAGAAGATTAGTTTATTTACCAATAGCAACAAGAGACACAGTCTTTGGTGTGGTTTCTAGTTTTAAACAACATGGCATGCTATTGAAGGAGTTGAAGGGACAAGGTGAAGAAGAGAGAAGTAAACTTACCTCTAGGATAAGCATAAGATGATGTAGGATGGAATGCTCTGTAATCCAAAGCACTGACCATTGGACAACCTGAGTGGGGCTGTGAATCCTGAATGACTACCTACAGCATGCTTAATAAAATATCATTCCACACTTGTCTTTAAATATTAAAGTGTAGCACAAATTTTGCCTACAAAATGTGTCTAGGGAGAAACTTTCCTTGTTCCTGTGGTGACCAAGGTGAGACAGAAGTTCTTGCTGGGACTTAGTGGTCCTCCTCATTCTTAACTCGTGATATACACAAGAAGAGATTGTCTGTGGATCTTTCAAGCTTGAATTCTAGCTTCTTCTTTATTAGTTAGTTGTGAATATTTGTAAAAGCCTATTCATAAACATTCATATGCCACTGGACTACCTTAGTATAGCTTTTGAGCCTCTAATACCTGTGTGTTTTCTTAAGCAAACATATTCTGATTTTGGTAATTTCTGTACTCATTACACCATGCTGTGAACTAAGTGATATTAAGTTATGCTTTGAAGGAAATCTGAAGCAATTAATATACTAACAATGTTTATATTTTATTTAAGAATAAAAGAAAATTGTTGAATAAGCATAAACAAATTTACATGTGTAATTGCTATAAAATAATTAACACCATATGAAACAATAGTAAAAGCAATGGGTTTCGTGGTCTGGACTGGATACCTTCAGGACTGAGGGCAGAGGATTCCTACATAAGCTAGTGAGGCTAGCATCAAACACCTTTTTTGGAGCTGATTTTCCTGAAGAAATTCGTATCACTGAAGGTTCTCTAGCCTGAGGCAGGTTGCAGGCACTGGAGATGTTAGGGTATACTCTTAAGTCTTCATCAGAAGAGGATAGATCTGGAGTGTAACTTCAGATCTCCAGGAGCAGAGTTAGAACTCTTCTGTGCCTGCAACTCAGCTATTGTTGCCCAACTTCCCCTTCAACCCTGCTAATCCTACTTCTTTCCTTCTTGCCCGCTAGAAGGATGCTGGTATTGCTGCCAATCAACCTCCCTCTTTATGCTCTGCACAAACCCAACTGGACTGAGAGTATTACTTAGAATCCTAATGCATATGCAAGTTTTGGTAAAAATAGGAACTTTTTTTAAAAGATTTATTTATTTATTTTATGTGTATGAGTACACTATAGCTGTGTAGATGGCCGTGAGCCATCATGTGGCTGCTGGGAATTGAACTCAGGACCTCTGCTCCCTCCAGCCCTGCTTGCTCTGGTGTAATACACTGTAGCTGTCTCCTTATGCAGTTTATCACTCCCTTTCCAGTATTTATCTCTAAGACCAACTAAGCATAAGCAACACTCCTTGAGAGTAGGTGCACAGACAGTCTACCTCAGACAAGACTCAGTCTCCTTCAAGAACTTATTTCTCCTTCCCATAATTCTCTATGGGATCCAACTCTCCTTTTCACAAACTTGTACTCAGGTGTATACAAACAGATGTGTGTACATCTCCTTCCATCCCTAGGCTACAGTTTATCAAGGAGACCATACTTTGCCATGATATATATCTTTTGAACTTTCTCTGTGCTAAACTATTTGAATGTTGCATATCATGGATATTTAAGTAATTTTAGTTCTATAAACATTAGCTAAAGAAGTGGATACTGCCGGGCTGTGGTGGCGCACACCTTTAATCCCAGCACTTGGGAGGCAGAGGCAGGTGGATTTCTGAGTTCGAGGCCAGCCTGGTCTACAGAGTGAGTTCCAGGACAGCCAGGGCTATAGAGAGAAACCCTGTCTTGAAAAAAAAAACCAAAACAACAACAACAACAACAAAAAGAAGTAGATACTGACATATATAACTATGCTTACCAGTAGCACAACTAAGAAATTCCACAGTAATTTCATAATATCATCCACTACAGGACTTAAAGACAACGTTTTTTTCTTTGTTCTAAAAATCCCTCTGAGAATTTTTCTCACACTCACAATTCTTTTTTTTTTATTAGATATTTTCTTTATTTACATTTCAAATGATATTTCCTTTCCCATTTCCCCTCTGGGAAAAAAAAACCCTGTTCCCTCCCCCCTTCCCCTGCTCACCAATTCAATCAAGATTGTACATCACATTTGACTACATCTATTATTCATCATTGTGAAAATTTTTCCTGTCTTTTGTTTTAAACTGTTTTATTAATGATCAAGAAAAATGTTATGTCTGTTCAAGAATAAAAAGTTTAAATTATTTTATTTATTGGTTTGTGTGTGTGTGTGTGTGGGGGGGTGTATTAAGACTGTGTGTGCTCTCCAAAGACAGAACATTACACAGGATGACCTGAAATTAGAGTTATATGGATATCCCTGGATACTGAGAACAAAGCCAGGTCTACTAAAAGAGCAGCAAGTGCTCTCACTGCTTAGCCATCCCTCCAGCCCCCTGGGTCTAATTTTTAAGATGATAGCTAAAAGCTGGATCACAGTAATTAAACATGTTTCTAGACTCTTGCTCAGGAATTCAATAGTTGTATAAAACCATTGGCCATCCAATCAGGGATTTAATGTTTGAATCTCTATGAACAAGTTTTGTTTATTTGTGCCGGGAAAGTCTTATGTTCGTTTCTTTTAGGACTTGTAAAAATAAAATATGTGAAGCATTTGTGGAATCTAGCTACCTACTCTGTTATAGACTGTCAAACCTTATTCACCCTCTGAAAGTGTCAATTTTATTTTTTCTTAGTGGTATTTTGTGATTCTTCATGAATATGTTTATAATAATATGCTGTTCTTATTAAGACCCAAGGTCTGTGTTAAGTATATTACTTTCTGTATTTGTTTATTGACTTCTATTTAAACTCAGGTTATACTTATTTTTCAGCAACATTTTCTGGGTGGTACGTAATAAGCACAAGAGCCCACCAAGTCTGGAGGTGTTTATTGACTTCTATTTAAACTCAGGTTATACTTATTTTTCAGCAACATTTTCTGGGTGGTACTTAATAAGCACAAGAGCCCACCAAGTCTGGAGGGACACAATGACATGCCGATGCACTTTTTGGTAATACCCAATTTGATCATCTGCTTAAGAGGTGACAATAAAGTTGTAGTTTATCTTTAAATGGAAATAATATAGGGATGAAGCACTGAGACAAACCTTTTTTAAAGCCTAAGTTTTTACAATATTCTTTTAACACTTTTACTTTATTAACATATTGAGCTTTTACTTTCCCTGTAGGAGATAGAATTACTTCCCTATGCCTCACTCCCACTAGAAAATGTGTTGCCTAGCCCTGGTACCTAACACAAAATCACTGTAGTATTTGCAATGTATGTTCTTCTGAGGACACCTGTGATGGGTTCCTAGGAGATCAAGGTGAGACTAGACATGTATTTCCTTACCCTTTGTCAGTCCTTCTCATGCTGTTATCACTGCACACTCTGTTCTTGTCTCTGTGGTGTCTGATTACCATGGTGCCACTAAACATTAATCCATTTTATTGGCTTATAAACCATGACACAACATGCCTTATAAGCCTTCAATCAGCATTAAATGAAATCAGGTGAGTCACTAACATAATAGCGTACACTACCTGGGAGCAGACAGGGCTTTCAATAGAAGATCGTTTTTCCTTGCAGATGTGATGTGAGATCTCTCCCACCCCAGCTCCCCCCTCTCTGTCTCTCTCTCTCTCTCTGTCTCTCTCTCTCTCTCTGTCTCTCTCTCTCTCTCTCTCTCTCTCTCTCTCTCCCTCTCTCTCTCTCTCTCTCTCTCTCTCTCTCTCTCTCTCTCTCTCTC
>JADRCD010187603.1:7098-45768 GCA_019843815.1 Montemys delectorum
GTGTGTGTGTGTGTGTGTGTGTGTGTGTGTGTATCTCTGTGCACATTTGCCTGTGGAAGGAATTTTAATTCTTTTCCTTTCTTTTCTCTCTGGTTCAGGAAGAGTTAATGAGCTCCAACCCACCCCCCCCCTTTTTGAATTATCTTTACTTTTATTTGATTGTTTTCTAATACAGTTCTGGCACTGAAATTTTCTTTTAAAAAGTTATAACTTCATGTAAATATTGAAGTTCAATAAAATAACTTAAAAAACATTTACCTATATGTCACTAAATTTCCATAAAATATAGCATCCTTTTGATACAGTGTAGGCTAGCATGATTTGGTAAATGGGAATGTGGCAGTTTTCAAGAGATCTTCTGTATGTAACAGGTAGGAATGGAAAGACTAAATTTGCCAAGATTTGTCAGGTATTAAACAATAGATAACATGCACTAGAAAGTTAAATATAGTTCAAAATACATACACCTCTAACAGCAAAAAACTCCTGATTGAATAGAGATGTATATTTAGAGTTCCTCAATAGAAATTAGAACATTTATCACAAACAGTATTGTAACACCAAGTGAGACATAGTACAGGAGCCATCGGAGAATCTGGACATGTGTATAGGTCATGAATCTCTACTTTGGCTAGAGTTAAGATTATATTGTCTAAACTTTAAGTGAAATGGGATGTTTGCTAAATCTCTTAAGATTTAGCAAAATCTTAAAACTTTATAAGGTACTGATTCATAAGTTTGAGTACTGATTATCTGCACAGTCCATTTCTTATTTATATGGATATGACAAAAGTCAATCCTATGAGCCTAATTGTCTAAATGTGAATGTTACATGTAAACAAAGTCAGTAAAGGCCAGTTGTGTCCTTGAGCAGGAGAGGAAAGGAACCAGCGCTTATCAGTGCAGATAGTTAGAGAGTCACAGAGTAAAAGACCAGCACTTAATTAAGCACAACTAATAAGATTATAAGGCCAGAGGTTGTCAGTCTTTGGCCTCCATCTAACGTTATATCCAACTCAGTATCATCCCCTAAAAGACCAGGGCAGGCCCCAGGCAGATACCCTGCCATGTCAAGCTTTACATGGGTTCTGGATGCCTTAACTCGGGATTTTCTGCCCGTTCAGCAAGCACTTTACTATGTTTAAAGCTGTCTCATTATAGGAGCACAAAATATCTGAATAAGTGAGGCTAAAAGCCTCAGATTTACTTCCTTCATTATACTTTAAAGTAGACTAAGACATCACCATGGCTCTATCCATATGTACGTGGAATCATAAACTTACTCACTGATAGTCCCCAGACCCTTTTTATATACTTACAATTTGCACGGGCTGATATAGGATTGATGAGTGGATGGAAAATACAAGATAACCATGGATCACTGCCATTAATTTATAATAAAATGATCTAATCATATATAACTCCTGGAGAAAATAGGCTAGCAATTGTGAAAACATTATGATGGTCATTGGAAAAAATCAACACACCCTTCATGAGAGGTAGTTAAGCCAGCAACTGGGAAATTATCACAGGTTATTAAAAAGTGAGAGAAGGACAGAAGGTACTCAGATAGGGACAGGCAGAACGCCATGTATGCAGCCTTCTTGGCAGTAATCTTGAACTTCTTCATAATAAAGCCAATAAGTAAATATCCAATGCACACTGGAGGTAAGTTATAAATGCCTAGAAATGCAAGTAAAGTGGTATTTATAAAACAGCAGAAAATAAACACATTATCAATTTATCTAATACATACGACTTAAGAAATGATTTAGCTCTAATACACAAATGATCTTAAATGCTACTCACTTGCATATTATATACAACGAGGTTTTTAAATACTTCCTAACATCGCTTTAAAAACAGTTAGCAATTATAATCATTTTCAACAGGTTATAAACACTTTATGAGCAACACACATGTTTATGATATTAGATGTCTCATGTATTTCTTTTGACTTTGTATATTGGGAATTTGACTCAAGTCTGGGTGATTTTTAAAGGTTGCTGCTGAGTCCATTCTCCTCAAGTATAGAACAATGTTGATGTTGTCCAGCATTCTTACTCCCTGACTCTCTTTCCCTATACAAAAATTTTTTAAAAAGAAAGAAAAAGAAAGGAAGGAAGGAAGGAAAGGAAGAAAGAGAAAGAGAGAGGGAGGGGAGGGAGAGAAAGAAGAGAGGGTAAAAGGGGAGGGAGAGGGAGGGAGAGTGAGGGAGGGAGGGAGAGGGAGGGAGGGAAGGAGAAGGAGGGAGGGAGATAGGGAAGGAGGAAGAGAGAGAGAGAAAGAGAGGAGAATATCCTGCATTCACCCAATACCAGCACACACCACTACATTTAATTTTATTCATCTGAGGGTGAAGACTGGGATTTGGACTTTCAGAGAATTCTAGATAATATGGACTGTGCCGGCCTGTAATTCTTAGTTTTCAAGAGTAAAGTAGGATCCTTGGGTTTAGGGTACTAACAAGAAAAGCAGAGTGTGGCTGCACAGGCTGATCAGACCAACAGAGGTCTGAGCCACTGAGTTAGGAGTAATGTGGAGAGCAAGAACTGAAGCCCAGATGTAAAATGTGGGTGTAAGATACAGGAGCCCGGTGAGAGAACTCTGTATTCCTCTTTGAATTAACATGTTGCATGTCTGAAAATTGACTGATATGAGCTTCCCCCAAGATTGCAATAACTATGATGGTTTCCCCTTTGCTTGTAGAGAGATCAGAGAGGGTATTTCTGGTCACTTCCTTTCCCTATCCTTTCTTGATTTCCCTGGGGACTGGAAAGAGGAAATTAACAAGAAAATCCTAACAGATTTCAATTTTGTTGTCATCACCTAGTCCTGCCATCTTACTGTTTATCATGCCCTTGGGTATGCTGTTTACCATGCTATTGTGGGAGGGGGAAGTGCTATGAAGGAAATAATGAACATACATACCTATGAGAAGAACTACCTCTGCAGTGGATTTTCCATATTGCTGTTCCAGGTATTTGGGCAAAAAGGTAAATGTACTGATAAATGAACTTATCTTGAGCACACTTGTCAGTGTGAGAAGCATGTAAATCGGATTGCAGGAGAGGCTCTTCATGAATGGCAAGAAATCTAAAACAAAAGAGCTAATTTGGCCTTGCATTTCATGTCCAGTATTCTAAAATTTTCTCACAGAATCTGTGCTATGAGACAAATGCATTTGACAGATCTTTACTCATTGGGAGCTAAAGTTCTAGATCATTGGTTCAGTCACTTTGAACTTAGTGACATAACAGTCTGTACATGAACCAGAACACAATTGTGCCAGCAAGCAAAACTATGAGGAGATAGGTTCAAGTCTGTGGCTATAATCCTTCATTTCTTGTTCTCTCCTTTCTTTCTACTTGTATCTTTCAGACACCAGAGGGTGAGTAGTCTGTCCTCTGGAATCTGCAAGCGACTCTCTTTGATGAAGGTAGAGTATAGACACTGATGCTATCACTCTGTGGTGTAGGAATTGATAAGCTAACAGCTTAGGAAGGTTACAGGAGTCATGATGCTGCCCAGACAACCACAGTATCTTCCCAGCACTTCACAGCAGGTCATGCATTGATATCACCTATGATACTCATAAGCACATCAACATGAGGGTCTCACTGTAAGTGCTGCTGACTCACTTGGTGAATACCAAGTATCTTCCAAGTGACTTAGCCAAAACTCTCCCTGTCTAAGAAGTCAGAGTCCAGTCTGCAGCTTGTCTGAAATTCATACTAACTAGTCTCTTCCTTCTAAATGTTTTCATGTCTACTGTCTTGACTTGCTGATTTTATATATCATTCATAAATTGCCTAATATTTTAATGAGAGAAGAAATCATTTAGAAGTGGAGGCTGAGCAGTTTAATGAAAGGAAATTAATTCTAATGGCAAAATTTATCCTTATAAGTGAGATGGTTGCAGTCACTATTCCTGGGAGCTTTTGACATGTCTGTTGACATCCTTGACCTCCTAAATGAGTCTCCACAGTTCACAATTATTTCCTCTATGTCTTATTCTCTGCTAAGCTCTTTCCTAGTTTTGAGAATTAGGTTGATCTGGCAGACTACAGCATCTCTCACAGAGAACAGTAAACATTAGCTCTTTCAGAAGAATCTCTAACCTGGCTATGATTCTAAGAAGACTTAAGCCTGGACACTGGCAACAAGTGCCACTGGCTCCTCAGTCAAAGTCTCTTCTGTTTAAGTTAGACGTGTGACCATTCAGTACTCATTGCTGTTGGAGGATATGAGTGATGATGGAGCAAACAGCAACATCATCAATAAGGTGCTCCACACAGGAGTCTGTAACAGAACATCACAGACACCCAAGAATGCAACACACTCTTACCCTCATTTAACAGGTAAAGCACTGGTCCCTCCCATCTTCCAACTATACACTTTCAGAATTCCAGAGCCCAAACCCTGCCCCTTATGCACTATCTCTGATCTCTTGAGAAGACTACACAGGCCTCAACACATACAAGTGTGAAAGCAGTGCCAAGTTGTTTTAAGACTGTGCACTGCTGAACACTCCATTGTCCCACCTTAGCTTCTTACAGAAGAATCTCTACTCTGCATTGTTGCTTAGTAACATTCCTGCTTGATGTACAACAGTCTGTTCTAAGGGAACAGTTGTCCTGAAACTATCAAACACTTTCAAATATAGAGGATTATGTCACCTATCATGTTTTCTCTTTCAGCCTTGATTTCAAGGATGTTCACAGCTAAACTAATATTTTCCTTATCAAACAGATTTTTATCTTTATCTTGAATTTCTGGTTATTTGTGTTTTTAACTTGAAGCAATATTTTCTGTAAAATAAGCTAAAAATATAGGAAAATATATTCTCTCATTAAGTGTTCAGACTGACTTGAATTTTTAATAGAGTCTAATCTAAGGTAAGTCAGGTTCCCTATCATGTCAGTTGTTTCTAAGTGGTGACTATGGAAGACATTTAACACAACTAAGTAGTGATGATCACTGACAAACTGTCTTATTTCAGCACAAGTGACAGGTGTCCACACACTACAGACCCATCTAAACCAAATAGAGTTGAAAGTTTCCATGTTTGCCTTTAGTGATTCCTCGATTTTCCTCCTTGGTCATTTCTTTGTGCTTCTCCTCTTTGGCATTTTCCATCCCATCCCCATTATCCTGCAATCCTTCCTTTGGGAGTGTCTTTGGAAAGAAGAAAAAGGGGATGCTGGTCAAGATATTCACTCCTGCACAGACCAAAAAGCCAATCCACCAAGCACCAACCCAGCGTGTATCTGTGGGTGTTATGGTCAGGTCATCTGTAAAGAAATACAGATATTGTGTTAGCTTGCATCATTCTTTCCTGTGTAAACTATAAAAAAAATTACTGAGATTCACAATTTCATCTGAGCATAAACTTTGTATAGCATTTGTAAACTATTCATTATTTCTTATTCTTGTTCTTGGATCTTGAGCTTGTGATCCTCTGCCTCTGCTTATTAAATGCTGAGATTATTGGCCTCTGCTATTCTATTGAGGTCTAATTGAGACCTTTAGAAAAATTGTGTGACAATCAATTGGATAGAGTTAAAATTAAGTAAAAAGATAAGGGTCTGGAATGCTACATGGCGTAAGAGCTAAAACTACATTTCAAATGACAGAAACAAGATTGAGACATATTTAAGGAGATAGCTTTAACATGACATCTCAAAACACCACAGAGGTTGAGCAATGGGGTTGGAAGGACATTTCAGTGGCTAAGAGTTATTGTTGCTCCTGCAGAGGTCCTGAGTTCTATTCCAAGCATCCACATAAAAATTCACAACTTCCTGTAACTGTTTTCAGGACATCTAATACACTTTTCTAACTCCAGCACACACCTACAATCACAGTGTATACAAATATAAACACACACAAACATGCACACACAAACACACACACATACACACACACACAGTCATATACATACACACATATAAAGACAATATCATAAAATACATTTTATACAATAATTTTTATATTTTGTGTATTCAATAAAAATTAATTTTGTCTAGCAGTAGGTAGTAATATATTTTACAGCAGTAAATGATCCATTTGCATGTGGAACCTTTATAAATTGGAGCTTATCAAATAACTGAAAGATCTATTTTACTAGCCACAGTGATTGCCTCATTGGAAAAAAAAAACAATGGAAGTAAATTTTAAAGCAAATTGTGGCTGGAATATGGTGGGACAATAGTGGATTTTAAATCAGAATGAGGCAATTTGCCCTTACTGCTGGCCCCTTGGGTCTGCCATCTGTAGATAGTGATAATTTACCTAACTGGGGGTCAAAGGGGAAAGTGTAATAGCATTCCTAAGCATTGTCCCAGACTCTAGGGACTGGGCTGTTTAAATAAAATGCACTGTGTTACCTGTATTCACAGACCCTGTGTCTACATAAATGCTTGCACAGAAGGATCCCAACACAAGTCCAATCAGCGGGCCAATCATCTTTCCTGATTCTAAAATCCCTGGAAGCAAACAAACACAGGAAGTTACATAACCACACATTTTGTTTGCATAAAAAAGCCTTGAAATTGAATTATTTATAATCTTCAATGAGCTACATACCTTACTACCTCATATAGTTTTATATATTTAACATATAAAGAAATGAAGCTTAGTATATATATAACATATATATGTTAGATGTGCATATGTGAGTTACATATACCTACATTGGTTTTTATAAATATTGAAAAAGAAGCTCCCATTTTTTTCAATATGGAATGTTCCTCAGACCCTCCTCTGTTACAGACTTGTTTTCCAAGGAGGGCACCATTAAAATCTGATGGAACCCTTCCTGTGCAGGGCAGTATGGTTGGTCTTTAGATCATGTAGAATAGAACCATGTCCCCTTCATTCTGCTTTACTTCCCAGTCACAAGATGTATGGTTTTCCTCCACCAGTCCTTCCACCATAATGAGCTGCCTTATGACAGGCCTCCAGACCACATAGTTGAACAACATAGACCATATATATCAAAGCTGTGAGCCAAATGAAAATTTATTCTTTATGAAACATCATTTCAGATATTTATTAAAGGAAAAAAAGTTGACTGACACAGAAGTCATTACATAAAGCCATCTTCCAAATTCTTTTGTATGATGAATTAAAGGCAAAGGCTGTAATATCACAGGCAATCTCATCAAAGCCATGATGTGAGCAAGGTCTTCTGATGTTTCCATATGTGTGTTTTCAGAGCTTCTCTGTGATGGCTAGCTTCCATTGTGAACTTGACATAACCTAGAATTACCTGGGAGGAGGGTCATAACGAAGTAATGTCTACATTGGGATTACCTGTGGACACGTCAGGAGGAGATTATCTTAAGTTAATTCATGTGAGAAGACCAATCCCACTGTGTGCAACACTATTTCATAGGCAGGGAGTTCTGAACTATGTAAGAATGAAGAAACAGCAGAGCACAATCATGTAAGCAAAGATATAGCACACATGCCTTCATTCTCTGCTCTTGTGTGACCAGCTGCTTCAGCTCCTGCTACTGTGACTTAGTTTTTGTGGTGGAACTGTAAGCCAGATGAACCCCTTTCTCCAAATGAACCCCTTTCTCTTTAAAGTTATAGTTTTCTCACAGAAACAGAAATGAAATTAGAACAGAATCCAAAGCAGTGTATGTTGTAATCAATTTCTGGTAGTGCATCTCCACCAAAGCTCTTCTCTTGGGACTTCCTTCTTGGGAAGGAATGTGCCCAGCTTGGCAGCAGCATTTCTCATTCTTTCACTGAGCCACACATGGCTGCTGAAGATCAGCCACAGCACCCTGGTGTGGGATACCCCAAGCCTCGAGGTATCAGGGAGACTGAACTCAGTCACAGCTTCTTGCTCCCTGAAAGAGCCATGTTCTTTGCAGCCATCTTGGCTCCTGTTCACTTTTGATCTTCATGCTCACGACTTACTTGATATTGTTGGCCAAGTCCTCCTTTGTCTGCTTCCTCCTAACAGCTTCTTCAAACTGTACATGCATTGTTCACTCTGCTTCCCTGGATAATCCTTGTTGACTTTTCTTTCTCTCACTCTACCTACTAGAAGAATCCCCCAGTATATGGACTTATAGATTCTCAGGACATACATGTCTTCACAAGACAGCCTCATTTCTTCTTGATTTAACTTGTTTTCCACAAAGATAGCTCTGAGTTGTTACATTTGGCTTCTATATCCCTTGAGCTACAGAACCATATATAAAACTACATTCTAAATTTCTAATTTTTAGTTATTTGATTATATTATGCATACATATATAAAATTTAGGCAATTATACAACTCTTCAATTATGAAACTAAGTTATTTATGTACTAAACACAAGATATATGAATTATATATCTTATTCATCTTAATATAGTTATAATATTTTATATGCTTCTAGTTATGATATTTTATACATTTATGTTTATAATTTATCTATATAGTTTTGATAAAAAATTCATATTTTTAAGATTAATTATAGGAAAGTGATTCTATTTTTTCTTTAAATGTTGGTAAAGGGATCTGAACAAAATGACTAGATCAAAACTATAAAAATACTGCAAAATTAAAAAGTCTCCAAAAAGAGACAAATTCTATTTTTTAATTTAATTCATCTTAATCAATCCTAAATCTTAAATTATATTTTAAAATACTATATACACAAAATGGCAATGATGAAATTGCAGTAACTTATCAATGAAAACACAAAAGCAGCAAAAATAGAAAAAACAATTGAATCAAGAATATTTTTCACAAAATATTGAAGACTCTGTTAATAGTTTAGAGACAGTGTGTCAGCATCAGAGGACTGCAGAGTCAGCAGATCAGAGGGCTCTCCAACAGTGAGAAGCAGATGGGTGAAGGCCTACTGATAAGATTGAGCTACTGGTCAATCCCCCATTGAACAATGTCATGACCTACAGAGCTGTAGAACTCTGCCCACCCTCTGGAAACCACAAAGCATATAAATCAATAATTGATTTCCACACTCCAAGAACTTGCTTTCCTAAAAATGACCCCAAGGCTGATTTTTCAAGCTTACCAATGTATAAAGGAGAGTTTTCAGATTTGGCAAAATCTTCTATGTAGGAAATACCCAAGGGCATGATGGGAGTTTCACCAATTCCACGAATAATGTTTCCTACCAGTACATATATCCACATTAGTGATTTCATTTCTTTCACACACTCTGTATTAAAACAAGAGAAAAACACATGTGTATTTTGACAGTATTTAAATTGTTACTGGCAGTTTAAATTTTTTGCGAATATTTCTCTGACTACAAGCCCATGATCATTCAGTGACTTATATTACTATGCTGGCTATGGCTCAATGAGTCAGCCACTGTGTAATTAGAAAGAATTCTAACCAATGAAGTGTAAGTGCTATGGTGGAGCCAACTCTCACTCAAAGACAGGACTCCAAAGACAGATGCCTCTTCCCATTCAGTGTTTAGTAGCAACACACTGGTTGGAAGTATTTACAACATAGAAATAGGCCAACAGTAAAAACAAAGACTTTCCCTTACCTCCAGGGTATGTGCACTGCCTCATTCCTCCACAACTCTGAGGAAGAAAAAATAAGCAAGTGTGTGTGTGTGTGTGTGTGTGTGTGTGTGTGTATGCGTGTATGAGTGTGTGTATGTGTGTGTATGTGTATGTATGTGTGTGTGAGTGAGTGTGTGTGTGCATGTGTGTTTGAGTGTGTGTGTGTGTATGTGGGTGTGTATGTGTGTGTGAGTATGTGTGCATGTGTGTATGCGTGTATGCGTGTGTGAGTGTGTGTTAGTGTACACATGTGTGTGCATGTGCACGTGTGTATATGTGTATATGTGTGTATGTGTGAGTGTGTGTATGTATATATATGTGTGTATGTGTGTGTATGAGTATGTGTGTGCATGTGCACGTGTGTGTATGTGTATGTGTGTGTATGTGTGAGTGTGTGTATGTGTATGTATGTGTGTGTATGTGTGTGTGCATGTGTGTGTGCATATGTGTGTGAGTGAGTATGTGTGTGTGCATGTGTGTTTGAGTGTGTGTGTATGTGTGTGTGAGTGTATGTGTGCATATGTGTGAGTGTGTGTATGTGAGTCTGTATGTATGTGTGAGTGTGTGTGTGTACGTGTATGTGGCAATTCTTGTTGTGTTTACACAACACAGACCAAAGTTTGATGGAAGTTTGAATTCCCTGCAGCCTCAATTACTTTCTAGAGTCTAAAGATTTTAACTTCTTAGTAAACACATATTTTTATATAGAGTTCATCATTTAAAATCAACCAAATATTCTCACCAGTTAGAGTTAGCAGGTGATCAGTGAAATAACAAAAACTAGGCCAAAGAGAATTGAAAGGCAAAAGGAGAAATCTTTGAAGGTTTGCATGCATCTCCCAAGTTTGTTTAAAGCTAAATGAATTGCCACAGCTAAGTGAAGCTGTGACATCATGTTTTCAGGGAAGTGAAAGCCAATGTGCCTTCTATTGTGGGCTGGTCAGCACTGCCCGTATATGTCTTAAGTACAACTGGGCCATGAGGTCTAACTCTTATCCTTTCCTAGTTCAGTAAAATCAGTTTCTATCTCTAGGTATTCAGATTCTTATCTTTGATAAACAAAATGGTTTCTGCCTAGAGATCACAGGGAGAAGCTGAACCCTTTTCTAAGTTAAAGCAGAAAGTATCAGATGCTGAGCGAATCAAGTATCTTTCTGGGGCTTTTCACTTGGAAAGAAACTTAATGAAAGAACTGTAAGGGAGGCTTTTCAAAAATCTGATCAAGAGGTGCAAAAGCTGGCATGGAGGTTACTATCTAAACAGGAGGTGAGAATGCTAGCGTGCTGGTCACTGATTCATGTTGCTGTGCTTATGAGGCTTCAGACATGGCTGCTCTTTAACTCTCAAGTGATCTTGATCTCCACAAATTTCCTGAGGACAGTGAGAGTGCAGGCCATAGAGACTACTGCAATTTCTGTGGCATGAATCCAGCATAAAATGGAGATGTTCTGGTCTGAGGTGATTCTGCTGAGTCGCCTCTAGACGAAATGTTTAGGAAATGTGTTGGGTCTTTTACAATATGTGATTTTAAGAACACTCTGTAAAATGGATATGTAAATGTGTGCACCTTCATGTGTGTATGTGCGTCAAACGTGTATAAGTGCCCAAGAGGGCCAAGAAAGGGCACTCAGTTCGCCAGGACTGGGCTTACAGGTGTTTATGAGCACCTTGATGTCAGTGTCAGAACCAAGCAGACCCTCTGTGTCAGTGCTGTGGTAGTTTGAGTGCAAATGCCATCCCCACCCCCCCAAAACTCTAGTATTAAATTCTATTTTAAAAAAGGTTTATTTATTTACTGTTATATGTAAGTACACTGTAACTGTCTTCAGACATGCCAGAAGAGGGTGTTAGATCTCATATGGAATGGCTATGAGCCACCATGTGGTTGCTGGGATTTGAACTCAGGACCTTCAGAAGAGCAGTCGGTGCTCTTAACTGCTGAGCCATCTCTCCAGCCCCCTAGTATTAAATTCTTAGTCTCCAGTTGACAGTGCTATTTGGAGAAGTTTAGGAAAAATGCCACTGGAGACAGGCTTTGAGAGCTAAAAGCCTCACTTTACTTCCAGATTGCTCTATCTCTGGTCTATGCTAATAGTTGATATGTGAGCTCTGAGCTTCCTGTTCTTACTACCATGCCTCCCTGCTATGATTGCTTCTTGTCCCTCTAGAACGTTAATGGGTCAACTAAGACCATCAGAAATATCAGATATTTACAAAAGGATTCATAATAAAATACAAAATTCATAGCAAAATTACAGTTATAAAGTAGAAACAAAAATATTTTATGGTTAGGGATCACTACAACATGGGGAACTGTATTAAAGGGTCACAGATTAGGAAGCTTGAGAACCACTGATTTAGAACTATAAACACAAATGAACTCTTCCTTTATGAGTTCCTTTCATCATGGTATATATCACAGTAAAATAGAATCAACCAATACATGCAGTACATTTACACAGCATCTGGTTGTGCCTGTGAGGGCATGTCCAGAGAAAGGCCATCGTGGCTCTGACATAATCAACGGGCTAATTTGTTGATGCAGTCATGAGACTTACATTATTGAGCATTACTGAAAGTTAAGAGGTGGGCCTGTTTGGAGGAAGTTGGTCATGGGGATTGCATGTTCACAAAGATTATACCTCACCACTTCCTGTATCTTGTTCTCTATTCTTCTTGCCCACCATGAAGACCAGTATCAGCTAACATTCATGCCACCATGATAATCTGTCCATAAACATGGGACCAAGTGACCACAGGCTGAACCCTCTGAAACTGTGAGGGAAAATAAAGATTTCCTCCCTTGAGTTCTTCCCTTGGATTTTAACCGCAGTAATATAAAAGTAACTAATAAAGCATATGAGTGGTCTTGAGCCAGTATTATAGGGCCTGGGACCAGAGTAAATAAGGGAAGCACTACTGTTTGGTTGAACTGCAAAGTTATGTCTCTATTAAAGAGGGAAAAGGAGATTTAAAGGCAAATCATGGGTAATGACAGAATTCCGAACTGTGATTTATGTGCCCACTTTCCAATGGTACGTAGCACAAATCCAAGGAAACTTCTTTCTGGATGTATTTCCTATTTGTATAATCACTGTGATGGATAGCTTTTGACAGGTTGACACAAATTTAGACATCCCCAAGAAGAAGAAATCTCAGTTGAAGAATTGCCTCTATCATATTGACCTGTGGGCATGTCTATAATGCATTTTTCTTCTTGGCTAAGTGATGTGAGATGGCATAGACTACTGAGGGTGGTAAGACCCCTGGGAAGGTGAGCCTAAGTTGTGTAATAGAGGTAGCTGGGAAAGCCAGAGGAGCAAGCCGGTATGCAGCAATCGTCAGTGGTCACTGCTTTGGTCTGTACCTGCAGGTTCCTAGCTTGGCTTCTCTCATGGTGGACTATAAGTGGTGAGCTAAATAAATCCTTTCTTCCATGAGTTGCTTTTAGTCGGTGTTTTATTACAGCAACCAAAAACTAAGTAGATCACATAGATCACATCATATGTCTAAACGTATCCTTCTAAGTTATTTTTCCTTGGGAGACTAACTCTACGATGTTGCCTAAGAAAAAAAGAAGTCTTAATGAGTATATTCAAACTAAGGAGTGAAAGTAGTCTAGCATATTAGACATCTCTCTAATCTGAAGCAGGAAATAAATTTTGTTCATTTGTCTTAAATGTCTACTAAATCCAGTATCCTATTAAAGCCCTTCATAAAAGAGCATTCTGTGGCCAAGTCTCTGAAAAGAAAGCAATGAAAAGCATGAGTAAACCTGCTGGGTCTTGCGTTGGCTTTAAGCTCTGTGTTCTGTTTTCCATACACAAGAAGCTGTTTGAGGACACGTTGCTTGTAGGTGAAATCGTGGTTTCATATTCGTATCTGTGTGGACACAGGAAACATTCACTGTGAGGTGTTAAGTGCAAGGAGATCATCTACAGATTAGTGATTCCTGCTTCCCTGAAATCAGGGCATTGAGAGCCAGTAAAGACAATTCCACAGCAGTCAGCATAATCATCATGAATCCTATGGTGTGACAATGGAGATGAGGCAGCAGGTAAAGCACTCGCTGCACACACCTTATGATCTGAGTTCAGTCCCTGAAACCCCCATGGAAGTGGAAGAAGAATGACTATATAAAGTTGTCCTCTGATGTACACATGTACACACACACATGTAAACACATAAACACAGCACATACATACAGATACTCAGACAGACAGACAGACAGACAGACAGACAGACAGACAGACAGACAGATAGATAGATAGATAGATAGATAGAGGAAATCTTTATCATTAGGTTGGACATGTAGCTCCGGTTTAAGCTCCAGAACTGCATCAACTGGACGTTGTGGTCCATGCCTGTTACTGAAGCACTTGAGGTGGAGATGAAAGATTTAGAAGTTCAAAGCCACCCTCAGCTACACAGAAAGTTTGAGGGCAGCCCAGGCTTCGTGAGTGACTGCTCCCAAACCCCAAAAAAAACTAGAAAATAAAATAAAATAAGACTAAGCAATCAGTGGTGTCAAAAGAGATTGATAATCACCAAAAATATACCCCTACTTACATTTGGCTCTCAAGTCTCTACATGAAAGTAAACTAACTTTCAGATTCTCTAAAGTCAACTTTCTGTGATTTCTATATGACTATTTTCTAGAAATAATTGATGTTAAAGAACAAAAGCAAGAAAAAAGAGACACAATAAAGTAGAGTTAAGAAGACAAATCTTTAGAGAGACACAACAACATAAAACAAAACATCCGCTCTGGGTTCTCTGAACTGTGTCCCTAGCCTTCCCTTCTGTGACTTCAAATAATCTTTCTTCCATGTTTTTCAATGACTTCAACAGAAGAAAAGTGCACACATCCTAATGAGAAGTGACAGAATCCATCACCCGGCAACGACATAAGACCAAAAGTGCTAATAAATTACGGTCATTAATCTTGAGCAAATCACCAAGGTTAATTGTCCTAGAAGAAAATGTCAGAATGCAAATGTAAAGGAAAATGTATCCATCTGAGTCTCTCCATTGGTGAGGATGCTGGATTTATTTCTAATTCTTTCGTAGATGAAAGACAGCAAGGGGAAAACACAAGTTGCTGGATTCTGCGTGAGTGAAGCTATACTTGCCAACATTTTAACTACTGAGCTTCACAACACATCACAAAAATCAAAATAACTTTCCCTTAGAACAATGAGCTGGAGATCCACACAGAGTTGGCCAGTGAACTGTGGACAAGAGCCTGTGTCTCTCTACTCAGGACCCCAAGAGACTAGGACAGATTCAAAGAATTATCACCTTCGGAAGAAGGTAGAAAAACACTATAGTCAAATATTTCTTGATATTAATTGAATAGAACAGAAAGTTAAACATACTTTTAAAATTCCATCTACTAACTTTCAGTTCCCTTTAAAAACTCTAGAGCAGGTAGAATATCCTTCATTTGGTCCATTATCCACTCAAAATTGAATTGTTCATTCAAGGCCCATTTATTCTTCCAAATGACCAAAAAAAAAAAAAAAAAAATGGCAGTAAAAAGATTTCAAACTGAAAGGAGGAAAGTCTGTTTCTGCAAATGTAAAGAGATTCAGATATGGAGATGTAGCTCAGGTGGTTAGTGGTGTCTGGCTGGCACCAAGCCTGGGTCTGATCTCAAGCACTCTGAGCACCCAGTAAAATCAGACCTGGTAGGGAATGTCTGTAATCCCAGCACTCAGGAGACAAGAGGATCAGAAGTGAGTGAATATCCTTAACTTAACTCCTTAAGAGTGACTTTGAGGCCAGCCTGAGCGACATGAGACTGTAGTTAAATATCCTTGTACACAAGTGTGACAACTTAGATCCCTCCTGTACCACGGAGGAGGCAGACAGAGTCAACTCCTGATAGTTGTTGTCTGACCTCATAGGAAAGCACACACACACACAAACACACACGGAGACACACACTCTACCACAACGAACACAACATATATAAACAAAATAGCTAAAAGTAATTTTTAAAATGTAAATTAAAGATTGAAAGTATAACGTATAGTCAACTTAAGCTCAATAAAAATTTGAGACTGGGATGTGGATATACAAATTGCCACTGAATCAAAAATAAGGTAACCATAACCATCACACTGCAGGAGTAAGAGGATACATTCCAGGCCTCCCTGGAAACTTCATGAAGAGATTCCCAATACAGGGTCTCACTGGGCATACAAGGCAAAGTCTAAAGTGATCCTCAGGCTTGCCTTTCATCTCTTCAAACAGATGTGCTCACAGATACAAGAGGATTCAAACAGGAACACTGAGGACACAGAGGCCCAAAAGTAGGGGCCCTACAGTTTTTAAAACTTTGCATACTAAAAAGGTGATATTCCTATTCCTTTCCTGGCTAGTATCCAATTTTCTACCACTCTCCAAGAGTCGAGAATTCCTGCCTAGGATCACAAGTTATGCATGTTTGAGCTAAAAATCATCCAGTCCAGCTCAGCTACATATCGATTCATCATACTAAAAACAAAAACTACTCCCATTAACCAAGTCTATATGTGTATGCAGAACTTCCAGTTAGCATTCTGTTGTTATTCTCTCTTGGACAGGAGTAAATAATCAAGACAACCATGAAGGAAACTATTACAGTTAATTCAAACAAACAAAAGCTACCCTTGAGGGAGCCAGAGACAATGGAGACAAACAGAAAAAGTCACACACACAGGAAAAGACACTGAATTCTGTTTTGTTTTGTTTTGTTTTGTTTTGTTTTGTTTTGTTTTGTTTTTTGGCTGGGGGTGGGGGGAGTTGAGACAGGGTTTCTCTGTATAGCCCTGACTGTCCTAGAACTCACTCTGTAGACCAGGCTGGCCTCAAACTCAGAAATCCACCTGCCTCTGCCTCCCAAGTGCTGGGATTAAAGGCATGCGCCACCACTGTCCAGATGACACTGAATTCTTGAGAAAATAACAAGATGTTCCCTCAGAAGAGATATTCGAGGTGGAGAGGTGTTCTTGACAACAAAATTCATAAATATGATAATGTGAGTGACAAGCCCATTCAAGAGTCTGGGGTGACAAAGTTAAATCTCCCAGGAATCAGCAAGGAGATGAGAGGAAATGAAGTTTGAAAATGAAGATGGCAAAATATGAATAGAACATAGGGTGCCATTGCCCAAATAGCAGCTGCAGAAAGGGGAGGGGAGGGAGGGAAGAATATAGTATGATGGAGAAAAGAGTACAAGAAACTTCACAAAATATCATGACTGAAGGCATCTGATAGAGCTGGCAAAGGACTTATACCAATAGTTATCAAATTCAGACTGTGGAGCTAAAATGAAACTTGTCACAAGAGTGAGAAATTAGTCACAGGCTTTAGAATGCTAATTCTAATTTCAACCCCCACAAACTTTGAGACAATGTCTTCAAAGAACATAGAGAATTTTTTTTTCTCTAAGGAACAAAGGGTGGGAGTTTAAACAAGAAAGCACATGGTAGGATGCTCGTAAGAGCAAGATGGAGACAAAGCAAGGTCATTGTTATGGCTTGTCCTTGTAATAGCAACACTTGGAAGACTGAAATAGGAAGATCACCACAAGTTTAAGGGCAGACTGAGCTACATATTAAATTCCAGACAAGCCTGTGATATATAGCAAGACCCTGCCTCAAACAGGAAAGCAAATGGGGTGGGGTGGGGTGGAGCAGATAGAGAGGTGGCTAGGAGTACTTGTTGCTCTTGAAGAGGACCTGTGCTCATTTCCCAGAAACTGTGTGGTAGCTAACAACCATCTATAACTCTAGTCCAGGAAATCTTACATAGTTTTCTGATCTCTGTGTGCCCAAGACACACAAATGGAACATATAAATACATATGGGTGAAACATTCATGCATATAAAATAAAAGATCTTAAAAACAAAAGAAAGGAAAAGAAATAACAAAAGGAGGAGAGGGAGGCAGGAGGAAGAGGAAGGAAGAAAAAGAAATTCATAAGGAAAAGAATGATGGAGAACTCCAAGGAAACGGCAGTGAGCTGACCTAAAAGTTCACAGTTCAGAGGCAAGAGAGTATGGTAGACAAGAGCAAGAGGCATCCCCAGGACAAGAGTGAAGCCCATGACTTTTACTAGGGAATTATACTGCCAGGCAAGGAGGGACTTGTGCCATAGTGAGAGACACAAAGAATGCTAGTCAAATGAAAAAAAAAATCACGTGCTAAATATTAAATTTAAATAAAAATTGAATTCTATGACAAAGAGCAGCATGATTTTATATAGGTAACATTTTATAGTCATTCAAATACAAATAGTAAGTTCTATATATCATTAAACATTTAAGTATTAAAAACTAACAAGACATGAAGACAAACAGAAGAAAGATCTGACAACTGTCCCTAAATATCAAGAATGACAATAAGAAGTAACTCAACATACTTTCACTTTTACAATTTTCTGTGTAAGTTACTTCAGCAAAAATGAAAATAAAAATCAGCCTTGACATTGATGTATATCCTGGTGACTTACAGTCATGACAAAGTATAGGCTCCTAGTAACCAAAGTATCAAACAGTCCTAAGGAAGGACTCAGCACACGGCTTAACAGATTCAGAGAATCCAGTCATGTGTCTCAGCTTCATGAAAGACGTGGCTCAAGTCTCTGCTTCACAAACAGGCCGGATGGGACCTTAAATGGACCTAAGGCCACAAGAGTCACACATCATACGGGCAGGCTAGAGAACACTTTTCCTAATTCTTGAATTAACCTTCTGTACTTTGGGGGAGCACTGACCATCCCAGAGAGGAATTTCCAAGCCTTATTTCTTACAGATTAAAGTTGAATCTAAAATGTCATCAAAGACTAGAATACTCACCGACCCATGAGGAAATGAGGTAGTGACATTAAGAAACACCCTAGGCCCATCACCACACATCCGACACCAATCATGATTGGTCTATGCAGTTTTGTTCCGAAATAACTCACGAGTATAATCAACGGAAGGTTTCCTGAGAGAGGGGAATGAGAATGCATGGTTTAATGAAGTATCAGCAGCTCATAGCCAACAGCATCTCCAGCATTTGGACTCTGGGGCTCACTGTTTAACATCCACATTAAGAACACAGGGATGTGGGCTTAGGATGTTTTGTGCATTGTTTTAAAGTGTAAAGCAATTGAGATCCTGAGGAAATAATCTCTTCCTCTCTGGAAAATGCTAAAGCTCTATTCATGATCATCCATACCTTGGTATTGGCTACAAAAGCAAGTGTAGGCCTGCAAGTCACCTCTGATCTCTCCTCTCATGCCTGCTCTATGTAAATTCAAATGGGTTCATGCTTTTTAGCTTACTATTTAAAACCACCTTTTTTGCTCAGCATGGCCAAGCTGGATGCCTGCTTCTGTTGTCGTCTCTCCTTAGATGATATAATACTGTTCAGAGTCCTAATGCTCCAACCAGACCTTAGGAGTCAAAGGTCTGCAAAGGAGACTGCAGGAGTCAAAGGGTCAAAGCAAAAATTCATCTTTGTGGTTTAGGAGAAAGCTTGGTTTACAAAACTGGCTGGGAAGCCCTGTGTTGACAGAGATGCCTTTGATAAGTATGTTTCAGAGTCAAAAGAACAAGTGGGACCTCGTAGCACAGACCTACTATCTCCGGCTACTTGAAAGCCAAGACAGGAAGACTGTAAGATCAAAGTCAGCCTAGGCAACAGAGTAAGGTCAAGGTAATCGGATAACTTGGCGAGAATTTTTCTTGCTATTTTATTATAAGTATTTTAAAGACAATTTCACTTTGAAGAACTATGATTAAACTAGAGATAAGAGACACCAAGGGTTCTGTGCTACTTGGTTTATAAAGAGAATTTTTCCCTCTTTCACCCTTTATACTCTCTTTTATTAATTTATGTATTAATTAATTTATTTATTTATTATTGACTATTTTATTTATTTACATTTCAAATGTTATCCCATTTCCTGATTTCCCCTCCACATATTCTCCCTACCCCATGCTTCTCTGAGGGGATGTAGTGGCTCTTCCTGGTTGTCAACTTGACTACATCTCAAATGAACTACAATCCAGAATTAGAAGGCTCACCTGTGGCCCTAATCTGGAGGCTGAGAGATACAAGTTTCTGACCTGAATCTTGGCATGGAGACCTTGAGGAATAGTGGCTACGAATCCCATAGGATTAACATAGAAAGCTCTATGAGTTCAAGGTCATACGGGGTTAAAGGTGTGGTGGCACACACCTTTAACCTGGGCCACACTTTTTGCTGGAGACCTATATAAGGACATTGGAAGAAGGAAGGCTCTCTCTGCTTCGCCTGCTTGCCTTGTGGGACTGAGCAATTGCTGGATCCTTGAACTTCCATTCACAGCTGCTGCCGTGACTGTTGTTGGGAGTTGATTGTTGGGAGTTGGACTACAAACTGTAAGTCATCAATAAATCCCTTTACTACATAGAGACTACCATAAGTTCTGTGACTCTAGAGAACCCTAACTAAGACAAATTGGTACTAGCATAGTGGGGTATTCCTGTGACAACCTGACCATGTTTTGGGGAAGATTGTGGAAGGACTTTGGAACTTTGAGCTAGAAGAGCCATTGGTTGTTAAGAGCTCTATGGGGATGTTGTGTAGGAGCTTGGAAGATCATGCTGAGAACAGTGCAGAGGATGGAGGCCTGGCTTGTGAAATTTCAGAGGGAAGATTAAAGACTCTATCAGGGCCGTTGTTATTTTGATTGTGAAGATTCTGTGGTTCTGGTTAGCTGGGGCTGAAGTATCAGCTGTGATTAACAAGATACCAGAACTACTAAAATGAAGACTGCATTATTACTGGGACTATTGATGCTGGTTAGCTGGAGCTAAGAAATTAGTGGTAATTAAGAAGAGACCAGCATCACTGAGGTGACATCTTCTGGGAAATGTTTTTTTGAGAGCAAAGAGGCTATGTTCCAGAGATAGCCAAGGTTGTACCTTGTGCTGCAGCAGGACTTGGTAATGTGTAAGAGTCACCCAGGTGGTCCTGGTTTTGACAGCACGAAGGGGTCATGAGGAGCAGCTGAGGCTCAGCACAGTGAGAGGCCATGGAAGGCCATTGGTGAAGGTGCAGCCTCAGTTTGTAATTGATGGCCCAGGACTGAAGGTGTCATGCAAAGGAGTTGAGGCTTGGCACCGTAAAGACAGTCTATGAGAGGCTATTGGTAAAGCCTGGTTACAGCATTGTTTTGGGAATGCCAGTACCATACAATGACCACCAAGGACAGCGGCAGCAGTGGAGTACAGGCATCTGGAGCCCAGAAGACAAGATGTGTGTTACAAAGGGCAGAGCTGGAGAAGTGACCAAAGCCCTTAGAGGAGCCCAGAAGATCGTGAGTTGGATCCCAGACACTGGTTTTGCTTTTGATTGTGACTGTGCCCTGATATTTTTCCCTCTTGAAGAAAGAATGTATTTTAGTGGAGCCCACAGTTAAGAGACTTTAAATTTTAAAAGATATTGGACATTTTAAATTGATTGAACTTTTAATATGTAAAGACTATGGGACTTTAGATCTTGGAGATGAATAAGAACATAAGGGTTGAGTCTTAATAGTGATGTGTTTGTGTGTCAAGTTGACAAGGGGTCAATTGTACTGGCCAGTTTTGTGTGTCAACTTGACACAGGCTGGAGTTATCACAGAGAAGTGAACTTCAGTTGGGGAAATGCCTCCATAAGATCCAGCTGTGGGGCATTTTCTCAATTAGTGATCAAAGGGGTGGTGCCATCCCTGGGCTGGAAGCCTTGGGTTCTATAAGAGAGCAGGCTGAGCAAGCCAGAGGAAGCAAGCCAGTAAGAAACATCCCTCCATGGCCTCTGCATCAGCTCCTGCTTCCTGACCTGCTTGAGTTCCAGTCCTGACTTCCTCTGGTGATCAACAGCCATGTGGAAGTAAGCTGAATAAACCGTTTCCTCCCCAACTTGCTTCTTGGTCATGATGTTTGTGCAGGAATAGAAACCCTGACTAAGACAAGGGGCTACCCACCCACCCATTCCTACCTCACCACCCTAGCATTCCCCTATACTGGGGCATCAAGCCTTCACAGGACCAAGGGCCTCCTCTCCCATTGATGCCCGACAAAACCATCCTCTGAGACTTATGCAACTAGAGCCATGGGTCCCTCCATGTGTAGTCTTTTGTTGGTGGTTTAGTCCCTGAGAACTCTCTGGGGTCTGGTTAGTTAATATTGTTGTTCTTCCTTGCAAACCCCTTCAGCTACTTCATTCCTTCCCCTAACTCCTCATATCCCAGTTTGTCACTCAAAATCAGTGGCTATGAACTTCATTCACCTTTCCTTGGGATTGTGTCTGACATAACTCAAACACAGGAAAGAATACTTATTTTCTCTAGTGACTAGGAGTGGAGAACCACAAATCACACAGAGATGGTAGGGGACAAGAAATATCAGCTTCTCCTTTGAAACACACATTCCTCAAGTCTCCCAAAGAAATCTTCTAAATTGCCAAGGAAAACTGTTAGCTTCTCTTTGAGTTATCAAATGATAGAAGTAGATATTGCTGTTCCTAATCTTCTGCCACTTGTCAGAAAAAGGGGAACATGTCAGGGTATATAGCAATAATTTGTTGCCATCATGAGTGTTTTTAAATAAGTGGCTTCTTCACATTGAATCAGGCTGTTTCATCACCATTCGGAAGCATGTAACTCAGTCATTGAATAGCATAATGCAGGAAATGAGGAGAAAATGTCAACATATAAAAATAAGTAAATGTATAAATAACTCACCAATCTCAAAGCTCCCATTGATAAATCCAACTATAGATGTGGGGATATCAAACTGTCTCTCTATTTGCGTGAGCATGGAATTCATATAAATTCCTGATAGTGATTTGGATATATATGCCCATGTTAATGCCAATAGAAAGATCTAGGAAGAAAAATGTTTAAGAAAAATGAGAACACTGTTTTTTGATTATGTGTCTGTCATCTACTAACAAAACAGCCTCCACCATGAGATGGATCCAACATAACATCCAACATAAACATCCCTTGAACATGCAAGAAACTTTAAAGTGTAATCTCTCCTCTGCCATGCTGTGCTCACTCAAGACATGCAAGTCGAATGGTCTGTTAATAGTTGTGTTGTTGATAAGTATGGCTGTGCTCATTCATCAGTGTACCTTACTCATACAGAAAGACATGGAGTTGTTCTATGTCAGACACAGCTATTTATGGGTCTTCAACACTATACTGTTACCTGCAAGTCAAATGCTGTCCCTCTAAGGAAGGAAAGGAAGAGAACACAGAAATACACTAAGGCATTGTGTCTGCAACAAGCCTGCTATATTCTCTCTGAAGGAATGAAATGTCTCTGGATGTTCTTGGCCAGTTCAATACTTTATCCTCTTGTTTTGCTACATTCTCACTGTGGGAGGCAATGTTCACAGAAAAGTTATCTCTTTTTTTTTCCTGGTGCAATATTCTTTGTAACACCTTATCTGAGCAGTCCAAGCGGTGTTACTGGTATAAAAACACAGAGAAGAACATTTTGGGGGGTTCCTTGGGTGTAGGACAAAGTGTGGCTATGTACCCAAATTATTCTGTGTTAGATTAGTACTTATTTGCTCAAAAATTTATTGTCACAGATAACAATTAATCTAGATAAACCTGAGCAGAAACATGCAAAAAAAAAAAAAAAGGAATTGAAAAATGTAGATGCCAAGTTCAGTATAGAATAAATGTTTGACTTCTAACTCCAAATCCCAGTTGCAGAGATGTTTTCTCTTCCCATTGTAAATCTTTCAGAGGATATGGATAATATTTACATGAGTTTCATATTTCAGAACCAATATTTAAAAACAAAGTCTACTACATTTAAAAATGATCAGAATTGGGAAGATCATCTATTCTATTTATGTTTTAAAAGAAAAAGCTAAATGAATAGTGAACCCACTATTCTTCCTCTAAAGTACTTGGTTCTGTGCAGAAGTAAAAGAAACCAATGGCCATGCTCATTCGGGTGTCCTGCTACATAACATCTGTATTCATGAACCTAATCCTACTGACTTTTACATCAGCTCTCTAGAGTCTAAAGCAAACTCCTTCAGAGTAGCCTTTCCATGCTTCCTAGGGGAGTTTTCTTTTTTTCTCCTTTTCTTCAACCTTTCTTTCTGTGTGTGTATGTATATATGTGTGTGTGTGTGTGTGTGTGTGTGTGTGTGTGTGTGTGTGTGTGTATGTGTTTTAGATGAGTTCATGTGTGCATATGTACATAGGGAGACCAGAAAACAACTATAGATGTAATTGCTCAAAAATCGTATGCACTTTTTAAAACATGGATTCCCAACTGCCTGGAATTCACCCAGAAGGTAAGGCTGGGTTATTTTTTTCTTCTCTTCTCCTCCTGTCTTCCCCATCAACACCCACACCCCTAGCAATCCTTTTCCAGGATTCCTTAGTTTGGGTTGGTTTTGTTGTTGTTGTTGTTGTTGTTGTTGTGGTTGGTTGGTTGGTTGGTTGGTTGGTTGGTTGGTTGGTTGGGCTTTGTGTATGAATGTATGTTCTGTTTTGTTTTGTTTTAATCCAGGTAGATTAACCAGAGCCATCTATGTAGCCATTGGGTTAGAACTAAGCATTGATACATGGTGAGGTCACCAGTGTGTGCATGGCTGAAGACCATGAAACCCACGATTTCCTCTGCCCTAGCAGACTTTTCTTAATGATTGTATGTCTAGGCTTAGTAGGCAAAATCTCCAGTATGGTACTGTAGACCTTTTGACCACTTTAACATTTTAGATAGTTCTAAATTCAGAGGACAGAAATCTATTTTTAAACAACTACATATAAGTTTTTCTTGAAACTTGTAGTTTAACATTTTCCTACAACATTTTCATAAATATCTACTGTTGAAAAACATCCAAATAGGGTAACTGTGGTGGTTTAAATAGAAATGGCCCCATAAACCCATAGATTTGAATGTTTGGCCATCAAGGAATGGCACGATTAGGAGTTGTGGCCTTTTTGGTTGAGTGTGTCACTAGAGATGGGCTCTGAGGTTTCAGAAGCTCCAGCCAGGCCCAGTGCCCCAGTCTTCCTGATACCTACTGATCTGCATGTATAATGTTGGGCTCCATCTCTGCCACCATGTCAGCCTACAGGCCACTGCTTCCTGCCATGACAATAATAGACTAAACCTCTGACCTGTAAGCCATTTTCAATTAAATATTTTTCTTTATAAGAGCTGCAGTGACCATGGTGTCTGTTCACAGCAATGGAAACTCTAAGACAGTTACCAAAGGCAAACTTGAGAAGTAGTGTTTGTAATGGTACCTCATGATGTTTCTCTACAAATGCAATAAATACTAGTAACTAATAATTACAATACTCATCATTATCCTAACTTTGAAGCTGCAGTTACAGCTCAGTAGTTAAGAGCATGGGCTGCTCTTTCTGAGGACCTGAGTTAAATTCCCAGCACCCACATTATGGTTCAAAACCATCTCCAGTTCCAGGGGATCTAACAACTTCTTCTGGTTTCCAAGGATAGCAGGTACACAACTGGTACATCAACATACATGAGGGCAAAACATCTACATACATAAAATAAAATATAAATTTAGAGAAAGTAAAACATCTTAAAGATGGAACGGAAGGTATAAATTAGAGACAGGAGTTGTCTGGCATGTGTAAGCACCTGAAGTTAATTAATCTCTCATACCAGTAGTTTTGGATATCCCAGAAGGGTGAGCACACACACACACACATGCAGACACAGTTCCAGGCACAACCTCCCTCCATACCCCCAACACACATACAACAGAGAGATAGAGAGAGAGAGAAATGAGAGAGATGAGAGATAAGAGAGGTATCTTAGAGTGTTTTTTATCTTAAAAAGTAGGACTATCAACACCTTTTAAGATGAACCACTGAAGTATAAACAGGTTGTATAGATTGCACAAAATGACACATGTAATATGCATCTGGAGAAGGTTAGCAGCCAGGGGACCTGGGCTCCTCAGAAGCATGTGAGAACTGAGGATAGCCTGAGGAAACTTGGTTTCCAATAATTCATACATCATTGCAGGTAAATTCAGGATCTGAGTCTGAAGCCTCTTTTACATCAATATATGGATGTGAATAAAGGTAAAACTAGCTTTTGATAGGAGGCTAAAGCTTAGCAAAGACTCTACAGAAACTGGGCCAAGGCTGAAATTTCCTAGGTAAACACAAGTAATGTAAACTTAACCTGAGTTCACATTTTGTGATGTAAAGATGCCTTTGCAGCTTATGAAAACAATAGCTGTGACCAAAATACTGAAAAACACCAACGCAGCCAACAAAATGGGCTGTTTTTCTTAAAAAACAATGATTGTTATGTTGCCAATGCTTGAAGAAAATATTTGTCTGACTGGTCATAAAGTCATCTTTACATATTAATCAACAGAGTGCTTCTGTCAGGAAACTTTCCTAGCTATGGTCTCTGATCTTCTGTCAGGAACCCCTGAAGACTGACTTCTGATCTCAGGCTAAGTTCCACCAGAAAATAATACACACTTAAAACATTTTAAACCCACAATCCTTTAAGGCACTCTAAATCAGTGGTCCTCAACCTTCCTAATGCATGTGACTCTTTAATACAGTTCCTCATGTTACATTGACCCCCAACTATAAAATTATTTTTGTTGCCACTTCATAACTAATTTTTCTACTGTTTTGAATTATAAGGTAAATATCTGCATGACCCCTTTGAAAGGGTCATTTGACACTCCCAAAGGGTAGTGACCCACAGGTTGAGAACCCTTGCTCTAAATCATTTTGATAAATTTGTTTGGCTGAATAATTATGGTAAAATATCTATAAACATAAAACCAACTTCTTTAAGGCAAGGAATTAACAATGCATTGGGTAAAATGGCTTTCGTGTTGGAAAACCATGCAAACTGAGTAATACTATAAGCACTTTCAATGATTGTTTGAAAAGACTTCCACGAGTATATACATGCAATACATAGAAAATGCCATACCTTGATCTTGGCAAAGCATCCGACACCATGGGTTGCAGCCCTTTTCTCTGTTTCTCCCATGTTGTTCTTCTGATTGTATCCAGATGTCTATTCTTTAAACACTCTTACTGCTGTCTTTTGAAGAAAGCAGACAGTTGTCAATTAAATTATTTACTGAACTATAATATGTCATTCATTAAACAAAAGAAAAATGGAAAAAATAAAACAGCAACAAACAGCAAATGATCTCTTAAGGCTAGGGTATCTGAATCAGGGTTTCTTCTATTGCAATGACAAAACACCAGGACTAAAAGCAAATTAAAGGGGAGAAGGTTTAGTTTATTTTACAATTCTGTGTCACAGTTAATCAGTGAAGGAAGTCAGGGCAGGAACTCAAGACAGCGACTTCAATGCAGAAACCATGGAGGAATACTACTTCCTGCTTGTATCCTCATAAAGTGCTAGGCCTGCTTTCTTATGCAACCCAAAACTGCCTACCCTGAGACTGCCCCACCCACAGTGATGTGAGCCTTTCCACATCAATCATCAATGCAGAAAAAGCACCCCAGGCTAGATCATTGGTCAATTTCAATTTCGTTGGGCTGTTTTTCTCAACTGAGGTAACCAAATGATTCCAGCCTGTGTGGAGTTGGTATAGAGCTGTCCAGCATAGGGTTCAGAGGATAAAAAGGTTTATGGTTCCCTAAAATTGAGGACCTCAGTGTGGGGCAATGGGGCAGTTCTGACAGCCAAAGTCCAGTAGAGCAAACTACTTTGAACCCCGGAGACCTACTGAGCATTTGCTCAGAGGGACGGAAGGGGTTCGGTGAATCGCTCCTGAGACCATGGCTCAGATTTCAGTCCAACCCCCTGACAACGACCCCCAGCAGGAGAGATGTGTAATATTAGTCAAGCCCTCTAACATGCAAATAAAGATTCTCAGCCCAAACCAATGAGAAATAACTGCTGCCAAAATATGAATGACCCCCCAAAACTATATATATGTATGGTATTCAGGGAAGTAAAGTGTGTGAAAGATCTACTCCTTGGTCTGAGCCTTTTGTTCTAGAGCTGTAACACTTGGGAAGAGGTCTGCTCTCCCGAAACGTGGCCTGAAGCTGCGCCGCACTCACAGGCTAGCTGGCCTGCCGGCCCAGCCCATCCCGACTCAGGGTAGCGCAGAGAAACAGAGCATCTTGAAAGACAGGGTAGAGACGCCCGGTCCGTGCTTGCTCGATTCTGTGCACAAGGGCTCCTCCAATCAAGCCGGTCCAGAGACCTCTGTGGGAA
The DNA here is from genome assembly GCA_019843815.1 of Montemys delectorum. NCBI lineage: Eukaryota > Metazoa > Chordata > Mammalia > Rodentia > Muridae > Montemys > Montemys delectorum. Next base: position 34,906 of record JADRCD010187603.1, read on the forward strand.
GCCGCAGGCAATAAGACCCGCACTTCAGTTTGAATTTTTTTCAAGACAGGGTTTCTCTGTGTTGCCCTGGCTGTTCCGGAACTCACTCTGTAGACCAGGCTGCCCTTGAACTCAGAAATCTGCCTGCCTCTGCCTCCCAAGTGCTGGGTTTAAAGGCATGCACCACCAGTGCCCGGCCTCAGTTTGAATTCTTAACAGCCAAGTAAAAGCTGGGCTTCTCTGCATCTGCCCGTTTATATGCAATATTCGCAATGGCAAACATTAGGAGGACCCAAAGAGCAGCATCGCTGCAGTGGACCACCCAGGAACACTTACAGAATCCTTCTAGAGGAAGACATTCAGCACTGCTCACGGGCCTCCATAATATGCACATGTGTACATGTGCACTGCATACATACTTACATATAACCCAAAAATACATTTATAACATAAACACACACACACAATCTCTTGAATAGAATCAATTTAACCAGTATCTTCAATATTTAAAAATTATTTAGGAAGCTGTTTTTTATTCTGACTGTCATTGTAAACCCCTGCATAGGAGAAGACTGAGTTTGTTAGATTTCTAGTGAGAAAGCCAACTCAAGTAACTATGCTCACTCCCTGGTTATATTAAACATAGCCTTGGAACTTGAACTCATTAAGCTCTGACCATAACTAAAGACAACGTGGTTATAATAAAGATTTAGCCAAAGTAAGTGGGACTGTGAAAAAAGTGTACGCTGTGAACTCACTTGAAGGCTTCTGCCTTTAATAATGCAAAGACATTGATGCTTTCTTTATACGCGTAGCACTGAGACTGTGCCTTTCATGGCGACTGTCATCTAGTCATCTTAGTTCTTAGAGAGACTCAGACCTGGCCATGGTCCTCTCACAAGTTTCTCTACAGTTAAGGTACTTTATTTCTTCCAGCCCCATAGGAAGAGCTCCTGTTAAGGACTAGGGATGATGGGAATACCTATCCCACCACTGTGTGATATCATTATCCTAACAAAATGTCTTCCCATCACATTTTCCATTTGTCACTGGCTCCACAAAGTCAAAAAAGGATGAAGTCCAGTACACACACTTTGTACTGGACTTTGTGGCATCATAAGTAAAAGTTCAAAGAAAACATGCTCGGCTTCTGATTCATGGAAACCCAAAGACAAATTCATTTTACATTGAGCCATTAATGTGATTAAATGTGATCTAAAAACAACAAAAAAGAATGCTAAGGTATCCATTGTGTTTGTACAAAATCTCTGCCTCACTGAGCCAACAAAGACTGTGTGACCAGAATTCTTTCCTGAATTGCTTGCATTCCAAGTCTTCCCTGGTATCTCAAAAAGAGAAACACACAGAGACACTGTTCATTCAAAGAAACCTAGGGAGGCACTGAATTTTAATTGTGAAAACAATCTAAGTAAAAACAGCAAATACATATACCATCTGTGGACGAATCCAGCAATTATTTGTTTAAAACTGTAGAGTTTAGGAAGAGACTAGACACTTAAACAGAGAACTAGATGTAGTTATTTATGACCACATGTTATATATATGGGTGAACATGCCCATCTCTGTATGGGCAATATGTTGGTGCAAGTATTTATATGCAATGCAGAAATTAAATGATTTGAGCTCTATTCAACTGTTCCAGCCTCATCAAACTTTACTTATTTTGTGTCTTGAAAGTAGGATATTTTGATCACCATCAAAGTATTTTAATTTCATATTTATGCTACAAAATTTATTTTAGCATATCCATATGATTTCTAAGCAGTGTCCATAGCACTAATACATGAAAATGCTCTGGACAACATCCATTCTACAATTAATACAGAATGGCTCTAAGGTTTTAAAACATCTAAAGCGTCGGCCAGAGTTCCAAGTCCCAGTCACCACTGAGGACTTCTGTATAACTCTAGTTCTCCTGATTGCCTTGCAGTTACAACAAATACTTTTTGAACACCTACTATGTGCCAATCACTGCATGAAGCACCAATATTCAACAAAGAACAAGACAATTTTGTTAATCTGTAGAAAATTGAGGTCACTCAAGATGCCTCAATCACTTGAGAAAGATCCTTAAACACAGATCCCTAGGAGCCTATGCTTCTCTTGGGAAAAATAAAAATTATATATATGTGCACTGTGCTTGATATATAGTGATAGATACATACATACATACATACATACATACATACATAGACAGACTGACTGACCAACCAACCAGCAGACAGACGGACGGATGGACAGACAGATGGACGGACAGATGGATGTATGGACATATGAACATATGGACAGATGGACAGACAGACGGGTGGATGGATGCATGGATAGATGGATGGATGGATGGATGGATGGATGGATGGATAATGAATGGATGGACAGATGGATAGACAGATAGATGGAGGGATGGATAGATAGATGGATGGATGTACACTGTGATACATATGCTGAGGTACAACTTATTTATTGTGGATATTGGGAAGAAAATTCATAGGATATGGACTAAAAGTATAAGGACTATCTTGGCAGCTCTGAACAGACATACAAATGAACCCCCAGACTCAAAACTCCCACATAAAACTTCAAGTCCATTCATCTTTATGAGAGGGCTTGATATTGACTTTGGAGAGAATGGTAGAAAAGGGCTATTTGTGGTTTGGAGGAATCTCATGATTTAAATCTATACCAAATATAGAGTAAATATCAAACTCTAACCTCTCCTCGCCTGCCTATTTCTCCTCAGCCTGTCTTTCTTCTGTTGTTCTTTGCCCATGCCTGAGCTCAGGCTGGTCACCCTGCCCATCAGTGAGAAAGAACTTACTCCTTCCCACGTGAAAGATGTCTCTGCTTTCCTTACTGGCTTAAAATATAACAGTTCTAAATATCTATTTTTAATTTTTTTTTAGCCAAGAAAAACTGTGTCTAGTTCCCAGAAGATCACTGGATATTCTCCCTTGAGCACTAAGTAATCACCTGGGTAGTTTTTATCACCACCCTGGAGATTCCTTCAAAAACACTTTTGCTGTTTCAGAATTTTACAAGCAAGTGTCTTAACTGTAAATAAATCATATGAAGCCAGGCACTTGAAAACAGGTTCAAAGTTAATAAATGAACCTCCACTTTCTTCTAATGTGTCAACCTTCTCTGTGAAAAATAGTATTCCTTTTCAGATGCATTTTAAACATGTCTATAGAGAAGCAAAGGCAAAGGAACATCTGTTCACTGAATCGGAAAAATCCCTGTAACCCATCACTGAACCATGGCATATTCTGCTACTGAACACTTTGAACCTGAATGAGAAATGTGCAAGAGTACATGACAGCCACTTGGACAGTGTCATTGGTTAGCAAGACATTGTTTAAACAATGACTCCTGCTCCCAGGATCACAGAACATACAGATAAATCCATATCAGTCATCAAGGCTTATGAAAAGAACACATTGTACTTTTAATAGAGCAGAGAAAAAATGTGATGTCTCCTTTCTTTAGCATTCACATAAGGGATGGGAGCATAGCACATACATTCTCCAGCAAAAGTGGCCAAAACTCTGAACCATCTTCATTGTTTATTTTAAAGGCGTATGATGAGAATTTCTACTCTCAAGCTTTTTAAGAATACAGCACAGAATTGCTAAGTCGGTGGTGAACTTACTATGAGCCAGATCTCTAGAACAGAGTACTGACACTTTACTCACTGAGCAGAAACACTAGGGATGGACACCCTGTGGTTGGTGGTCCTTAATAACATCTCAAACACAGGAGAATATAACTCTACACAAAGTGAATAAACATGCTCACTCACACTCAATATCTACATAGTTTGTATTATCAAAAAATGCATGCTATCCATCCCACCTACTCTGTACAACTGAATTAATGAAACAAAGGCTTTGCTTTACCTTGGTAAAGTGAGAAGTACATACATGAAGAAGCCTTAGAAAACGGTGCTCTCACTGATGACTGAAAAAGAAATTCACAGCAGCAAACGTCTTATAAAAGGTACCTGGCTCCAGAATCCTCAAATTACATCTATGAGAGACAGCTGATTGGGCACATTCCAGTTGAAACAACTTCAACCAATACCAAGTCAAGTAAGGACACAATGACTTGTTTGATTTTTAGCAAATTGTTTAATATTTGCCAGCTCCTTCCACTAAGAAATCAAAGGAGACAGTACTGAGATCCACCTGTTAAGCCTGACATATACAGGGACACTTTCATTTCCTACATTCAAGGTACCTGGAATGTGTCCTTTGAGGAAAACTTAGCCAGACATCAAGAACATTACCCATTCTTGTGCTTTAACTATGCAAAGCAAGACTAACACACAGACAAACCATCTAGCCAGTTCGTGATTGTGGATGTGTTCTAAGTCTAGATTGAGAAGCAGAACAAGAAATTCAAAACACCAGTTCTTTCTTTAATGGAGCCAGCAGTGAATGATATTAATGTCACTTCTTGCACCAAATAGAGAAAATGAGGAGATAGTTGCAGGAGATGGTAGATTTCTACACTTGAGGCACATGCTTTGACCAAAACCTTAACAGGCAGCTTTAAGCTCTCTAATGCATAGTCCTGTTGAAACCCTGCAATTTTTGGCTAAAGCAAAATTCAGGCCAAGCCAGTTTGAAGAGTGTCCACTCTTGAACCCTAGCTGCATCAGAGTTTGGTCCATGTCTTTATCCCCTCATGACTGCCTTGTGCTTGCTCTCAAGAGGTCTCGGAAAAGCTATGTGGAGAGACGGATCATTAAGTGGTAATGGGTAGGTATCGCCATGATGCAGTCAGTTTCAGGGGGAAAATATTAATGAAAACTATTCTCATGCCTGTAATAAGTAGTGTCACTTGGGAGCAGTGTAGTAGTCTAACCACTCATGCTTTGAAATAAGCACATGTTTAAAGATCTGTTTGCAGACTATCTACAAGCATATGGAAGGCCACTCAGATTCTCTACTGATGGAACAGCATATTTCTTTTTCAAAATACTGGTAAGAAAGTAGAGTTGATGCTAGGTACCAGAAGAATTTAATGTGAGAAAATAGTCACAAAGGCAAAAGAAGAGTTAGGAAGTCAAACTGGAGAGCAGGCTAAAGGCTGTATCAGAAAGGGAAAGCTCTGAGGTGCGGAGGCTTAAGACCTCAAGGACATAAAGCCACCATTGGCGGGTAGAAAGACTCTGATATTTCTCCCATTTTCCACACTCCCAATTTCACACAAATATTTCCCAGTAACACAACTTAAAAGAGTTACCTGATGGACAGGGAACCTTAGCCTTCAGATGTCTGTCTCTGAGATAAAGAGCTGAGAGAACATGGGTGAGAATGGATGTGAGATCAGATGAGTACCAACTAAGACAATCCTAATCCCCACTGCAGCATTAAATATGCTTAATGGGCATTATAAAATGGGGACACAAGCAACACTGAGCCAGTGGTAGCTATTTGCTGCTACATAATAGACTTAAGTCCTCAGTGTTGTTCTGACTCAGATCAGAAGGCATCTCCTTGCATATTTTTGCAGCTCTCAGTTTCTACACTCACATCTCGGAGTGATACTAAACACAAAGCTCTGCCATCATGTCAACTGATTCTTTGAGTGGGATTCATGAACTCATGAATATCACTGCAAGGAGGCCACAGTCATCAGATCTTCACAGAGCACAGTCTGTCCACAGAGAACAGACCAAATGTTTGGACAATTACTGCCAAGAAATCTATTTGCCAAAACAGACTAGCCATCACATTCTGAAACACCTGCTTATTTACAGCTCAGTGTGATTCTGTGGACTCCACCTGTGGTGTGTGCTTTTCAACTGAGTGGCTAACACACAAGAAATGTCTAAAACAGTCTTTGTTCCTGAAGGGCTGTTGCTACATTGAAAAGACATCTCTGATATCATTTAGAGACACATTATTTTGATAAAGTTGGACTCCATGGGAGATTATAGATAACAGGCAATAAATATCAACCTGATATATACTTCACAAATTTCAAGCATTATTCTGAAAAGTTTGGCACACTGGTGCATTAAATTCTCCTAAAGTCCTGTGACATGAATACTGCCACTCAACCTTAAAGATACCAGATTTAAAGGACAAAGGGGTTCAACAACTGCTTGATGTCACATAGGTCATAATGGCAAAGCCAATATTTAGCCCTGGAGACTCTTACCAATGGCAGCAATATGACCCTTCTCAGGTGCCTGTGTCTATATGCCAGAATCTTCTAAATGGGTTTGCAGTCAATTTAATTTTAATGCTCCTTTGGAAATTTCTACATTGCATTCTATCATTGGTGATTTTTTTCTGGTTAAAAATAGTGGATAAGTTGGAAAACTACTCCTTAAAAGCCCTTCTCCTTGGCCAGAGGACTGTGCATGGGACTCTAGCACAGATATCAGGTACCCTTTCAACTCCGGCAAGGGATGCTGATGTTCTGCTTCTGGCTTCCAAAGACACATGCACACATGTTCACAGACAAATACGTAAGATAAATCCTTTTAAATAAAGAATGAATGACACAGACCCCTGTAATCTCAGCTTTAGCACTGTGGAGGGAAAGGCAGGAAGGTAGTTGTAAGTTCAGGGTAAGTGTGGTCTTCACAGTGGACTCCGTGCTAAGATACAGAAGGTGAGCCTGCCTCAAAAGGAAAAACATTAAAAACAGTTGGAAAAGTAGTGTTACTAGAATGGACTTGACTCCTTAATATTAGCAGGAATGCTATGTATTTCTAAGCAAGATTAATGTATGTTAACTCTTTTTGCTAATTATTATCTTTGATTTCACTCAGGGCATGTGTCAAGTCTCCTCATTGGCTCTGTTCCTTTGCTTTACATAGATTTGAGTTTAATGAGTCAGTCCAAGGCCATATTAATTCTCAACCCAGAGCCACCAAGTGACCAAATGATTCCTTGAGTCACTAGATAGAATGCCCTGCTGACTGTGTACATTTGATGTTAGAGCAGAATGGTTCAGGTTTCTATGTGGAGAATGGAAAACAATAAATTTTACACAGGGAACAGCATGGAACTCTAAATAAATACTGAGGATGATCAGAGACTGGTTTCATCATAGGTGTGTATATATAACTTGTCATTCATCAGCATCATGCTTTGGGTCATTAGACAACTTTCCGTGTTCATTTGTGGCCATGTGCCCTTGTGTTTGCATGTCTCATGGACTATTGGATAAAGAGGGGATGCATGAGGAACACTGATATTAGATAGAACATCTGGAGCTTAAGAAAAGTAGTTTGATAAATTACTTCTCCGGATGTTCACGAGGAAGGGAGGGACCTGGGTGGGAGAGGGGAGGGGAAGGGAACAGGAGGAATAGGATCAGGGAGGGGGGAACAAGAGAGAAGCCCAGAGGGCCAAGAGAAAGAATGGAAATAAGCAGTATGGGGGGCCCTCTAGAGAGTACCAGAGACCTGGGAGGTGAGAGATTCCAAGAACACAATGTGGGTGACTTTAGTCAAAATGCCCAACATTGAGGAGAGAGAACTCGAAGAGCCTACCTTCAGTAGATAGACAGGGCCTCAAGCTGAGACACAGGGTTACTAACTCACAGTCAAAATTTCTGACCCAGAACTGTTCCTGTCTAAAAGAACTATGGGAACAAAAATAGAGAAGAGACTGAAGGAAAGGAGGACCAATGACCAGTCCAACTTGGGATCCATATCATGGGAGGGCACCATGGTCTGACACTATTACTGGTGTACTATCGAGGGCACAGCTGTCCCCTGAGAGGCCTGACCAACAGCTAATTGAGACAGAAGCAGATATTTACACCCAACCATTGAACTGAAGTCTGGGACCCCTGTGGTTGAATTAGGGGAAGGATTGAAAAAGCTGAAGGGAAAAAGCGACCTCATAGAAAGACCAGCTGTCTCAACTTACCCACTCCTCAGGGAGTCCCATAGACTGAGCCACCAACTAGGAACATACATGGGATGTTCAATGTCCCTGGTACAAATACAGCAGAGGTCTACCTGGTCAGGCCTTAGTGGGAGAAGATGCTCTTAATCCTCAAGAGACTTGAGGCCCCAGAGAAGAGGGAGATCTGGTGTGTGTGTGTGGGGGGGGGGTATCATCCTCTCACAGGCAAGAGGGAGGAGGAATGGGATGAGAAATTGTGGGGGAGGGACCAAGAGGGAGGGCAACAACAGGAATGTAAATAAATAAAATAATAAAAATTGAAAAAATAAAATTTCAATTTTTTGATTAAAAATTTTAATCTAGTACCTCAATTAGACAGTTCTATGGTTCAGAAATCAGTATTTGTAAAGAAATTATAAAGGAAATTGTATATACCTAGACATTTTAGACTTGGAGAAATATCTGCAAATAAAGATATAAAAAAAACCATTCTTTTATCTCTTCAATTTTAAAGAAAATGAACATTATAAAAGTTTATTGATTGTTTAATAAACATCTTTGGGTGTGAAATTTGAAACATTATGAAACCAGCTTCTTCTGATTTTAACAATTTAACATATATAATGAATGCCAAGCTACAACTTGCTATCTTTGAATGCAACAAGTCATTTTCACACACTGTATTAATTGACTACAAAAGTGCTTATCATTCATTAAGTAACATCAAATTTAAGAAAGAAGACATTTGCTTGTAGTATTTTTTGCCAGATATCATTATCTCCACATTATCCTAAACAAAAAACACTAGGTAAGGTCGTCTATTTAAAAACAATCATTTTAGACATTAGTCAAAAAATATCAGTAACAGCAAACTTTGGGGGTCAAATTATATAAGGAAGAAAGAGCAAAGGTTAAAGCAAAAAGAACCCAGAGGCTGCTGCCTTGGCAGCTCTGATGAGTGCCATACAGAATAAAGTAATGAGAGGGGAGAAGGGAGGGAGTTCAGGCTTTGATGTTAGGAGTGTTCCACAGTTAGGTGTATCCAGGGTGTGGTGGGACACACACAGTTGATCATCAGCATAGTAGATGCCCTTAGCCCTCCAGTGCAGGAAGACGGACACTGGATCAGAAGAGGAGAGACTTAGTTGCCCTGCTGTATCTCAATTCTGCTACCCCAATCTCTTTAATTATTAAAAATTTAGTTATTGTTGGATGGGCATATATAGGGTTTCTGTGCGTGCATGCAAGCACAGGTGTGCCATGGCACACTTGTGGGGGGGGAGGTCACAGGACAAATTTCACGAGTCTGATCTCTCTTTCCATTGTGTGAGGTTTAGAAACGGGGTTCAGGTCCTCTGGCTGAGTGACAAGTGTTGTTACCAACTGACTCATCTTACTAACTACAAACCTTCTCATTCCATCACATCCTTATTTCCTGGCTCACGTGACTGACAGCTCCAATCATGTCTCCTTAAAATGTCTGCACAACTAATTATTCCCAGTCCTGTGATGATTTCTTCCTGCTCTGAGAACTGACCACACACCACACTTAGGATTTCCTACCCACAGCAGCCATGACAAGGTCCTGTATACAGCAGGTGATTGATAAATGTTCATTTCTATTACCTATAGCTATATAAACAACTCTATGCAAATATACTCCATTTGCTGTTAAGAAACTTCTGCTTTTCAATTTTGATATCTTACAAACTTCACAATACTTCGGAATCTACATTGAAATAAAAATGAGCAGCCCTTGAACAGGGACTGCCTCTCATTGGACACATCAGTGCATACCACTGCCTCCCACTCATTTCAGAAAACAGAAGTACCTATTTATTTCTCATTTCAGGGAAAAAAAAGAGGTTCATGGAGGTAAGATTCCACAGAGAATTAGGGTGACAGTAATCCAGCATGACAAAACTGATTCCAGTTAGTGTTGGGAGTTGAATTTCATATCATATCTTGCATTTAAAAATATGTCTAAGAGAGTGACTAAAAATAAAAACCAACTAGACTCTTACTGTTGAGTATCTTGGCAATTCTGTGTAACAAAGAGCCATAGGGCATGAAGGATTTGTGTTCAATTGTACTCAGAACGACCGAAGGATATTCTTTTTAATATCATTGAAGTTCTGTGGTATCTCTGGAGTAATCACAGTTGTAGGGTGTACGGTGTGTCAAATATGAGCACACTGACAGTCTCAGGAAGTACAGACGATATTCCTCCAGGTCTATGAGGGCGGCTGAATTCTCTTTGCTGGACCTCCACAATTCCATTGGATAATGGAGTTTCATTATCATAATACAAAGCCATGGACCTTATTATTAGATGTACCTGTTTTATTTTCATCTCTAATGAAGCCTCATTACCATTCCAGAAGCTTCCCCTCCAGTTACCTCATTTGCAGCATGACACCAGGAATGTGATTCTCAAATACTGGGTCAGATGTAGCTCCCATACGTGGTTTAACTCTGTGCGAATACCAAGTACTTGGCTGTGACTTTACCCTCTGAACTCAGGATGTTCATGTGGCATTTATAATAATGGCTTTTCTTCATTTTTTAATTTCTATGCCTGTGTGTACACGCACGTGCATGTGTGTGTTTGTATGTGACTGAATGCATGTGTGTATATGAGTATACTTGTATGTATACATGTCATGCATGCACTCTACCCACTAAGCTATTATCCCAGCCTATCTTATAGCTTCCTACAGAAGGGGTTCGTGTGCTATACTGAAAAACACATCATCAGAGCTGCCTTTCCTCTGGAAAGTAATGTCTCTGTTGCTAGAAGACCATTTCCAAAGGGTAGCCAGCCTGCAGAGCTTTACTGTGGATCTCAGAGGGAACAAATCCCTCTGAAACCCTCCAGTTTGTAACTACCACAGTTTTGAGATTCTTTAATACATTAGTAACTTAGGGACATTTCTACTCAGGTGACCCTAGTGGTGATTTTCTCTACTCTTAACATAATGAATAGGTATTT